>BJFM01002039.1:4592-57000 GCA_016586285.1 Arothron firmamentum | reverse complement strand
CACACACACACACACACACACACACACACACACACACACACACACACACACCCCTCGTGCTTTGCTCCTGGTGCTCCTCCTCTAGCATGAATGTTTACTCCAGTGTTCATTTAACATCAGTGCTTGTGTTTCTAATAGAAGTGGAGCTGCATGGGGCTGCCCCCTGAACACCTCAGCCCCCTTGAGTGAGTGGTAAGTTTAATATTATGAACGAACTATATTACTGTATTTTACGGAAGCCCTAAGCGGACAAACAAACTCCGTTTTCTTCACAACTTCAAATGGTTTCACCAACAGGGTCAAAACTACGCAGTCTTTGCTGAAAACCTTTGTTGGGTTTGTGTTGTGGCGGTGGTGGCGTCTAAGACACCGAAAATCGTGCTGTGTGTATAAGGCTTAACGAGTGTATTACCAAGGTTAAAAGCAGTTAAATGCATGTCCAAACCCAAGACGTCTTTATTAAATGTATGTAAACTCAATCAATTATCCGTGTCAAATGCCATTTTTTTTAATATTAAATGATGTAAAATGGCATTTGTTGTGAAATCAACTAAACAGCCATAAAATAAATCACTGCAATTTTATTTTGAAGGAGGCGGACTGTTGACGAGCTCTCAGCCAATCGGGAGGCAGCAGGTGAGGTCACCTGGTTGAGAGCAGAGTTCAGAGTTCACGAGCGGCGGTACCCGTGTGGAGGAGACGCTGAGCCTGAAGGAAATACCCAGGAAAGTTGTTGAAACGGCTTCAAACCTGACCGAGGAGGCCCCGGTGGAACCTGGACCGGTACGAGTTTAGCAGCAGCAGCTTAGAGCCCACGTCTCCCCGGCGAAGGATTAAAGAAATCGGTGAGCAAACATTTTGAGCATGCTAAGCGCTAACGCTAATACGCGCGAGGTAACGGCTATAGGTAACGGCTATAGGTAACGGCTTAGCTATTAGCCGCGAGCTCAGACGCTAACGAGGGACCCGAGTTGCCACGAGATATGTTGTTTGCATCATTTCTACACACCTGTGCTGGATTTATCTGAACATTTATGCACTTTCTGCCATGTTTTAATTTACCTGCTGTGAATGTTATGTTTTCTACTGGCATATTTTGAGCGCTTAAACCCAATTGTGATGTGATGTGGCTTATTTAAACATGCTTAGACATGACAAAGTTAAACAATATGTGTCTTCTTACTGGGTAGACTCACTTTACAGTATTTTCTTGGAAATTTTAGATTTAAAATGCTCTTAATTTTTTTTTAATCTAAAGAGATGCAGTAGTTCAGCTTGAAGCTGTTGGCGTATCTGCTTCGTATCTGTTAGCCCGTTTGCTGACGCTAAGCTAGCTGCTCAGCTACACAGGTGTGTTTATAGAGTCTTTGACTTCTCTTAAATTTCTAAAACAAATCAAGATTTCAATTTGGCATATTTCATCGAAGAGTTAATTTTATTTAATGTTAAAAACCAACATAAAAAGATGGGATATATGGAAATGCATAAGTTGACATTGGGGGCCAAAGGTTTTCTGTGACTGCTAGAGCAGCCTTAGCATCAGGGCTGCAGCCCGGTTTGCGGCTCATAAAACTCATCTGGGAGACTTTTACTTTGACAGAGAAACTCTGCAACAGCTGTGAGCAAAAAGATGATGTCTGATGGGAATGATGCATCCTGGTACTTTAACAGACACGCTGCAGATGTTTGACACATCCTGCAAGTTCAAAATACTCCATGATACCACCAGATTTGGAGGCGTGCTTAGGCCGCGATCAACGGGACTGACATTGGCCGTAGCTCCAGTGACATGGTTCATCATGTGGTACCAAGGTTGTGTTTACTAATGCCTTTTCTTATGCAGATGGTTACCGGGGGCAACATTATAGAAAGCCTTGTAAAAACATAAACCAACATGCATGTTAGCACATGGTAGCCTATCCACTTTTAAATACCATTGCTGGGATGCTAATTTGCCTACACAGAGAAAACAGCTGCCTGATACAGTTGCTCTGAGTCTCAGACCTCGCTGATTTGAAAGTTCTTGTAGTCCAACTGTAATCTGCCATCAGATACCTCTGTGGCCTTTTGGCAGGAGAATGTGACTGAGTTGACTCTGGTAATGGGTTCAAATTTTGCTCTGTTGACTTTTTTGGTCGCCTAGAGGGAAAAGAACATTGCTACAGTGTCTGTCTTGAGGTTGTGGGTTCAAATTCTGCTGCATCACTGGTGACCCAAGGTTCCTGTTTTTCTTGCCACCACACCACAGAGGTGTTGTGTCTAGGACAGATCTCCTGATGTATTTATCTTTCAATTGTGGGAGAAAATTGTATTATAATACTGTAGTAGTGGCCACAGAGCCACCGTTCAGCCTGGGACAGATAAATGTAGTTTAAAAAAGTCTGCCCCCCTCTTATTTGCTTCTGCAGGCGGGTCTGTATAGTTTTACAACTCATAAAAGTCGTAACATATTTTTGTCGCTATATCCTCCGATCCCGTCCAACAAACAAAGTGATCCGATCTTAATGTATCCAGCCTGAAAGGAAGGTATTTTTCTGGAGTGTCGAGAAATAGCAGAAACATCTGTTTCCACTTGAGCAAAGTGATACTGGGTGGAATAAGACACAAAGGGGGTTCAACTGTGACACACACATCCCTTTAATAGGAAGCAGATCACAATCAGGCTGCATTCCACCTCTTCCTCAATAAAGAACCATCAGTAACGATAAGAAACCAATTAGAAACATCCTCAGTAGAAAATAATTCTCTCATGCGAGTTCTGTGTTCACACTACATTCATATTGATTACAGGTGACATATTGACAAGCTTTTTAAAAAACATTGATGACCTTTACATAGATTTCATAAATGATAGTTTAAAAAAAAAAAAAAACTTCGTAGACACGTGCTGGCACAATTAAAGTTTCTCATGCAAATTTAAGCTGATTCTATCCGCTGGGTGGGCTTTGTTGGGTTTCATGAAGTTGTGTGGGCGTGCATGCATGCATGTATGTCATCTCGCGTGTGCTCTTCTGTGCTTGAGCAGATTAGTGTAGGGGTGTGTGTGTGTGTGTGTGTGTGTCAGTCATCAGTACACATGTACTCAGTATCTGTGTTCACAATGAAGCAGGTGACCAAACCCCCCCCCCATGATACCGAAGGTTTAAATGTGAAATCAGGCTGGTCTAAACCCACAATCCCTTTATTTCAATAAAAGACACACTGGTCTATCCCTTTCGTCAGAAAGAGAAGGCTCTGCTGAGGTTAAATCGACATTCACAAGCTGGGTTTTTGGTAATTCTGACAGATTTCTGTGGAGACAACATGTGACATCATTGAGTTCGACCCAGAGACCACGAGGGTCTTCTCACCTTTGTCTTTTTTTTGCAGAGAAACATACGTGACAAGACGGCAACATATATTTAACAGCATAAAATGCTGAGCAGTGGTTCTGGTGGCTTCTCTCTTTGGAAAAACAAAACATGAGATATGGCTCGTGCAAATTTGGTGTCAAAAGACACCAAATCTTTCTCTCACCTAAAATATGGGGTAGGTAAAGGAGTCTATAAACAAGATTTACACAATCAGAACAAGGATGTGGTTTCTCATTCCTTGGAGTACAGACAGGCTCTCAACCCAGCACACTGATCCTGTAGCCCAGGTGTGTCAAAACCCAATTCTCCAGGGAGGAAATCCAGTCGGGATTTCAGTCCGTCTGGGCAGAAAAATGGCTTTCACTAGGTTAAGTAAGAACCATTTTCCACCTGGTAGAACAGAAAACCTGGCTGGATTACGGTCCTTGAGGCCTAGGATTCCACATCCCTGCTGTAGCCCTTTTTTCTTTGAGGTGATGTGCCCTCTAGGGGTAGGGATGTGTCATCCTGGAGGGTATTGCTTCTTTTGTTGCGGTGTGAAGCGGGACAGGCAAAAGCAAAAAAAGGCAAAAAAAAAAAAAAATCACATCTGCATCTATCAACACATCAGGTGTGTTAGTAAGGTCGGAATTTAAAACCGTGCTGTAACGAGATTACGTGTACATCATGCTCACACACTTACATAATTGGAGGCACCAATCTTTTGTGGTTACAGCAAAGTGAATCACAGTGTTCCTGGGGTCAACATGCAGAACACCAGAACGTTACAGGACAGACGAGCAGTGATGTCGCCCCTGGACACTGATATAAGGTCACTCTTTTTTAAAGGAGACACAGAAGGAAGCAGATCTTAAGTCTGTGCCTTGATTTCAACTTACACAACACATCACAGCGAAAAGGGGAGGTGGGAGGAGGAACTACGCAGAACAAACAACAGAGGGGAGGAGGGGGGAGAAAATGAGCTAGGAAGAACAGAGAGACGGAGAGACGGAGCATAGCTGGGCTGAAACTGCTCTCCCAGAGGAGCAAAAGTGCAAAGTGGTCGTTGTTAATCTGTTCACATGGTTCTGCCATTGTTCTGTACTGCTTTACATCATATGTACGGCATAGAAAAGGTGTGACGTGTTACATGAGGGTCTGAAAATGTGTGTGAGCTTAATTCATAGTCAAGCAGTTGAAAAAACTGAATAGGATTTTTTTTTTAATAAACATAGTTTGCATTGATAACATTGCAATGTAAATGTTGCATAATGTATGCAGATATATGTACAAAAGAGCCCGTGTGTGCTTGTGTGTTGCACGTGGTTGTTTACGTAGGTGTGGGTAATATACGTGTGTGCGTAATACTACATTTCTCAGGAATGTCTGGTGTTTTTGTGCACGTGCGACCCCCCTGGCCTGCCCTCTCTTAGCTGCGGCCCTCCTCTGCGGAGCGCTGGTCTGACTTGAGCTTTACGAACTCTTTGGCCACGTCGTCGTTGTTGCGCTGTGAGAGGATGCGCAGGACCGTCAGGCCTGTCTCGTCCATGTGCACGCGCCTGCCAAGCGGCATCCAGCAGGTGACGCTGCCCTTGCTGGCTATGTCCTTCACCTGCAGCACGGCCATGCCCACGGTGCGGTCCTCCCGGGCGAAGCAGTAATCCTTCACACACACCTGCAGCTCGTAGCTCTCAGGACCCACCTCAGTGCCCAAAGAGCTGAACGCAAAAACAACAGTCAACACTTTTTATTCTCTCCTGTGGGTTCATGCAGAAGAAAAGAACTGGACACTCACTACTGGAAGCTTTCATTGAATTTAGGAGACCAGCTGTTGTTCTTGGATTTGGTGGCAAACTTCCTCTTTTTGTCACTGAGGTGAGGGCCAATGATGAAGACCTCCACGAAGGGCCTGAAGCCCTGTGCCTTCCATTTCAGGTCATTAGCTGCCACCACTGGATTGTATAAGTCAGACATTGTTACCAAAAAAAATGGAAAAGTAAAAGAACCAGACAGGGTGTGATCTGCAGAGCCTGCTCACCTTTAACGTTAATTTTGTGTTCACCGTTTGGCTGTGGCAGAATGTCCACACACATGACCACCTCACCAACCGCATCCACCCCCGATGCTGTAAAAGACGAAAATATAAATGCTTGTGTCAATGCACGACCATGCACCTGGGATGCTAACTGTGTGCCGCTGCTCCTGCGGCTCTATGGAGCACGTAATGCGTAACCCGCCTGACACCTACGTTTGTCTGGTGGCGTGTCTTCGTTTGCCGTGTACCTGATCCCCTTTCCTCCGTGAACTGAGAGGAGAAAGCAGAGTTTCTTATTTAAACAGGCTGCGTTTACGTCATTTGACTAAGTGTACAGGAGGATAAAAAAGTACCCTGAGCGCTCTGTGACAGGACAAACTTCCTGATGAGCTTGTCCGTGGCCTGCGTGTACAGAGACAAGGCGTAGCGCAGAGACTGCAGGTCTGGGCTCTTCTCCAAGAAAGTCTTCTTCAGGCCGACGCCTCCAGCGTGGAAGTATTGCTGCACAAACACATGACATCACCTATCGGTATACACTTGGTAGAGGTGACACGTGCTCACCAAACATGGAAAACTACTGTCATGTAGAAGTTATTGTGCTGATATCATACCTTAATAGTGTCCAATGCCAGCTCTATTACTGCACACTGTTTGGGAGTCAAAGCTTTGGCCTCCTCTCGTCCCATGTGTTCCTGCAGGACAGATCAATCAGCGAGGTCAGTGCCCACTGCAGTCATCAAAAAAAATCAGCTTTTATTTAATCAATTTTGCTGTTTAGTTCTGTATTCATCACCTTGAGCTTAGACAACTGGCCCAGCTCCTTCGCAGCATTGAAGATCATCTGGGTGCCCTGAAAAAAGATAACGACGCACAAGTGAAGATATTGTGCGGCGGGTGTGCAGCAGGGTGAGGGGTGTGCTCAGGGGTGAAGAGAGCTTCAAACCAGAAGAGTGAAGTGAGGAAATGCAATAAATCATCCATTCAAGAAGGCATCTGCATCAAACAAGCCTCAGATTGGCAGAGAAAGAAGGTTCAAGTGCTTCAGTGTTCAGTATTACAGTGAGGAACAGGCTGGTGCAGCAGGCCAACATTTAACACTATTTTAGATGCTCTGACAGAATAAAAAAGGGTCCACACAATGTGCTGTTGAGGAACACACCAACAGGATACTTACAATAACCTAAGAACAGAGGGGATGAGGGAATGGAGTGATGGCAGAAAGGTTTGGTTAATGTTCATTCAAAATGAGGCACAGCAAAGAAAACCACTGTGAGAAGCAGAGAGAGAAAAAAGAGTGACACCAACATCTAGACTAGTTTAATTACATACCGTCTGGTCTGTGAGTGTCGGGAGCACTATAGTTTTTTCCATCGTGTTCATGACCAGTTTCCACAGCTCCTTCAGCACTCTCTTCAGCACTGTCTTCTCACAGATCTTAGCGAAAAGCGACAGGCTGGAACACAGAAACGCAATATTTCATCCATTTAGGGTGTGGGCTCAAAGCCATGGTAACCACAAACCGAAAAGACAGACTCAGAATTTCAGTTCTATGATTAACAAGAATACTTTTATATAAGACTGTGATGTGATTTACAGTTGATAATGAAGAGTGAGAGTGAAACATTTCTATTTAAGAACACTAAGTTATCAATAGGTGATGTCTGGATGCATTTACTTGCTGTCCAGGAAGTCCATGATGGGCTGCAGAACATTGTCAGCCTCCTGGACAACGCTGCCATTGGCTGGGACAGTCTGACCTTTGACTTGGGCAAGGATGTCTCCCATCTGCCTGACGTTGTCCTCGATCTGGGGCTGGAAACTACATCGCCGCACAAAAGGAGCATTTTGGAAACGGACTCTGAAACCAGCCGAGGAAGGAGACTGGAACACAATGAAGAGACCCACCTGACAGCGAAGATGTGGCTGAGGTCGTCCATGACGCTGTTGAGCTTGTTCTGCAGCTCCTTGAGGAAGTCGCTAGCTTCCACGTGGAGCTGGAAGTCAGTAATGGGATGAGTGCAGGCAGCAGCAACACATTCACAACAACCACTGCATGAATGGAAACTCACATCTTTGCCTCCCATGGCTTCAAACATCTTCTCCAGCTGGACTCTGAGCTGCTGGATGTTATTGATGATGATACATGGCTGATGGAGAAAAGAAAGAAAGTGTCCCGCTCAGCATTCCCCAAGCATTTCACCATAATCAGCGAAGTTAGTCCATTTTTAATGTTTTGTTGGTGAAAACACTCTTGTTGATGAGGGGCAGAGAAGCAAAGATTTTTCAGTAATTACAGCCCAGCTGGGAGCTCCTGATCTTTCTGGAAGGGCAGCCCATTTTGCCCCGAGTCCTCACTTCATTTAGCTAATTACAAAAACCTAATTCCCATCCAAAGACTGCAAGCAAGGCAAATGTACTCCACTGAACGTGCAGATGAAGCTGCCTCTTCACCAAATTGGGAGAGTGTAAGGACAGGTTATATTAAAATTAATATATAAGGCCGATGCTACTTTTTACAACCACGTTTTGTGCTCAACTCACCACTTTCTCCTTCTTGACATGATTCGGAAACTCTTTTGCGATGATGTCAGCATACGACAGCAGAACAGTGCCAATAGTCTAAAAAGAATGAAAAAACAATGCAAAACCACAGTCGCAGTGAGAAATCTCCTTATATCACAGTTCTGTGAGGCTTTTTGTGGTTGCTGCTGAGGTGAGTCACCTTGGCAAATCTTTTCATATAGTTGCCGACGATTTGAGGATCAGGGCACTCCAGTTTGCGAATGATTTCAAAGCTCTGATTGAGCTGGGAGAACACGTCCACCACAGAGCAGGAGAACAAAGCGTGCTCTGACGTGACCTGGAACTAGAGAGCGGGAAGAGAGAGCCCGTTGGGGAAGCATTAGAAACGTTTCTGTGCCGGTGCCGATGCTGAAACACTCTCATGTAAAAATGGGGGGTGTATCTCCACAGGGAACACGTACACAGTGTGTGCACAGCTGACTCTACTGCAGCAGCCTGCAAGTGCAGTTAAATGATTAGTGAAAAGACTCCCATGAAAGCATCTGGACAAGAGCCACAGAGGTGATCAGAGAGTTATGACGGAGAGAAACGCCCTCGTTAATGGCCGGCCATTAGTGAACAGAGCCATGGAATGTAACCAGGAGGGGGGAATTGTTTTGCTGACACGAGGAGGCAAAATTTGCCCCTGGCGACGTTAACTGGACCCACAGGAGTTCTGACATATGAGCTGGGAGAATCTTCCACTGCCGTTTATCAACTGTCTCACTGCGCAGATGTTTAGGTGTGAGTAAGAGCGTGACGTGCGTTCGTCCTGCCTTCAGTATCGAGCGCTTATTGATCACCCTGAAGCCTTTAACTTGGCCTTCTCATTTTGAAATTGCTAATTCAGTGGAGGTACTGTGAACTTCCTTGGATCTGCAGTTTGGAATGCTCTCTCAGCAAATACTTCCTTTAATTTCATTTTTCCGTGCATATTTTGTTCCAGAAAGCAGGTGTTGGGTGTTCTCTGTTGATATCTGAGTGGTAAATTTACCACAGGAAACTTGTTATTTAGCCAAAATTGTCCAAATATCGCTGATTATAGTTACCCCGTCTTTTTTGTCCCTCTCCAGGGCTCCATGTAGAAAATCTCTGGACACTTCTTCATTCTCATCCAGCCACATGATAACAAATGGTTCAAACCAGCTGCAGAAAAAGAAAGAACGTGCAGGAACAAATTCAGGGTCATAGTCTCAGTGGAAAGAAGATGAGACGTTCATGGGCTCCTTACGCTGGATATTCAGGTACATGTTTCTGGAAAGTGGGCAGCTCTTTGCAGTACTCGTTGTAGAGCCACTTCACCTTGAAATGCAAGTTCATATAATCGGCACTTTTACATAGTCGGTGCTTCTCATGCTCTGAATATCAAGCACAGAGGAGAAAAGAGGACATTTCCAATTTAGCACTCCAAACAAGACCCTCGGCCCCATCAAATCAACAAAAACCTACCCTCCATGGCGTATTTCATATCTTGTGCAAACATATTCCACATCACCTCTGCACTGATCTTGCCCACATTCAATTCCTGCGGAAACCTGACAGGAACAAAACAGACACCACTCTGATTTTACAGGTTAACATTCTAAGGCTCATGTAACACTTAAACTACAAAATATATATATTTATTTCACATAAAATCACCAAATCTCTATTAACCTAGACCTATCAAAGAGGAATAATTTGTCAGTGTTCTATTCTAACACAGCATAAGAACATAGGAAATATTTAAATTTAGCCTTTGCTCATATTTAAATTTTAGGCACATTTTAGGCAGTACATAGCTCTCAGTGTTAAAACAAACACTGACAGTTGCTTGGCCTGTTTTTTTTGCTTTGGATATGTTGCACACTTACCCTCACTGTTTTTAATAATTTTTATAAACTAGTTACAAAATGTGAACATATATAAAGTGTCTCACTGATTAAGACAAGGAGTGTAAGAGTTTTTGTCCTCCTCAATGATGGAGACAATGAGAGTGATGAGTTTGGACCAGAAGTCCAGGTTTTTGATGCTGGGTCCCTGCTCCTCTGGGGGGACTGCCTTTGACTGGACAGGAGGAGAGAATAAAAATTCACAAATCAGCACCTAAAAGAACCTGTCTGTCATCAGAACACAGACTACCGAAGAGCAGAGATACTGTTGGACTTAGTGTATATTCAAAGGATTTGTGTCTCAGAGGACTTACAGGATCTGTCTGATATTCTCTGTTGTACAGATCATGACAGTTGTTGAAAATGTATTCGTAGGTGGAGTTGAGGCAGGCTTTTACGCAATCCTTCACCACCTGACTTGCCCTTGGGGGGCTCTGTAGTTCCTGGACCTGAACACAACAGATTTAAATTATTTTATTTAATCCCCTCAAAGATTTATGAATTAGAGAGACTATGTCAACAGGCCTCATTCTTACAAACTTATAAAATGGCACAATTGACACCACCAGCACAAAAACACCTCACAGTCACACACAGTGGTGTTCTGAGAAAAGAAGCTTCAGTTTGGATAGGCTAATGCTAAGAATATACCTCAGGCTACATTCCAGAAAATACTGGAAATTTGTGTTACATTAACTTAAATTCAACCTAGTATTAGAAAAGAAAAAAGATCCATCTCCCTTTCCTTACCTTCATTCTGAAAAATGTAATGCTAGTCAAGAGATCGACGGTGGACTTGAGGTCTTGTAGTCTTTCAGGACTGCTGGCAGGGAAGTTATTCTGGAAACATTCGCCAGCAAGACAAACATTACAAAGAAAAATAAGTGTTCATTTATATCTAAAGATGATCAATAAAATGTCCTACAGTCCTACAGCAGCCTAAAACGGGCATTTCTCTCCATTTACATCCACTTAAAAACATAGAAACAGAGTAAGAGAAAGAAACTGTACCCGGTACATAGAGAGATCGATCCTCAGGGAGTTGTGCAGCTGATCCAGCAGTTTCACAAACCTCTCCTTCTGTACAGACCCGAAACAGAACAAACCATTCAGAAAGGCAACACAGACCGAAACAATATTTGTTACCAGTTAAGTATATAAACCCGTAGCTGCTCAGCCAATTGGATGTTAGGAGAAAGAGGCGGAGTTTAGACTAAAAGGAACCAGTATGAAGGTTTTCGTATTGCATTTGTAACATCAAACTCTGAAAAAAAAAAAAATATATATATATATATATATATATCTATGACCAACTCTGATATTTGCAATAAAGGTCTGTTGCGAATATTCTTCTAATAAAACCCCGAAGCCTTCTGCAGCTGAGGTGCATGAAGGTTTCTTTTTTATTTAAGGAACTACAGCCTTTCCCCTGGACTCACTCCAAAGTTTGAAGCAGCAAATCTGTCAGAGGCAGAAACATTGTTGGATGACTGCGTGGTGTGGGCGTAGTAAGCGTTGATGTTGGCCAGCAGGGTGCTCATCACTGCTGGTACACCAGGGCACATATACTTGGATGATAAGCAGGCAAAGTGGCTGTGGGGTAGAAAGAACATAAAGTCAAAGAAATGGAAACTGGAATCAATTCTGCACCATTTGTGTGAGTAAGGTTCAAGGGACTGACGTCATGGCCTGGTAGATGGATTCGACTCCGTATCTCATGGCGAATTCATCCACTATCTCCTGAGCCGTCTCCTCAAAGTACACTTTCCAGGCATCGTCACCTTTAGCGTCAGGGATTTTCACAATGCCACCATTCTGCTCCTCAGTGGTGTACTGAAACAGATGCTGAACAAAGACAGAGGACATTGGAAACATTTACTTCAAATTAAAACAATCGCGACCTCGTGGACGCTTGGTCCCCTCAGACTGACCTCATGTAGACATGTGTACTGGACATGGTAAGGAGCAACTGTCTCCTCACCCTTGATCTCCACACTTATGTGCATGCGAATGGCTCCTGACACAGCAGATTTATCAGTTCTCTTGTCTGTCAAAAGTAAGAGGAAAACATTAATGGATCCCTTCATTTCATGTCCGGTGGTTTCCAGTTTTCCGTCACCTCTTGGGTCAGCTCAGACTCACCCAGGTTGTACCAAACATCCATCTCTCCGCTCAGAGTCCGTACTTCAATAATGGTTTGACCCAAGAAGTCGTCGCTCTCACGTTTGAACCTCTGTTTTACCCGTGATTTGATGTCGTCGTCTTCGTCCCACACGCGGACCTTGATTCGGTCAGAAGAGTTGTGGCATTCACTGGGCGAGGCAGAAATTAAACAGAACAGATCATCTTTTTATGACATCCTAAATTTTAATTGCCAGAAAATTATATACTACTCTCAATATAATTTAATATTTCCTAGAAGTCATTTCCATGGCACTCACAAGTGGAAGCTTTCTTCCCAGACAGGGTTGAGATTTCCATAAATGGTCTTCGTTCTCTTCTTAGTTTTACCAACTTGAACAGTTACATATGGGTCACTGGAGCCTGTTTTGTCCTTAGCCTGCAGGCCCTGTGCACAGACGACTGAGGAAGAGATGCAGACAGAGAAAAATGTTTGTCATTTGAGAGTAAAGTTCAGGCATATTTGGTATTTCACACCAAAGTTCAAGTATATTTAAAAAGATGTTGAACTCCAGTCTTTCATTCTCATTTGTTTACCTACTCACCAGTAATGCTGATCTTCGCTGACCACTTGGAGGTTCCATCAAGCACACTTTGCTTGATTTGTTTCATCTGCATACCGTGGTTTTGCTTGTCGACACCAAACACATCCTGGATTTGCTCAAAGATCTCTGGCTTATTCCTCTCTCTGATCTTCATGCGGTCCTTAAGGACCATGATGATGTTCTGGGTTCGGTCCTCAGCGCCATGTTTAGAGCTCTTCTCTGCAGCTCCTGGTGTAAAAAGACAAGGTTAACTTGAAATGTATTAAAAAATCTAAAAATATTAAGTAGAAAAACAACATATGTTTTGAAATCCTTACTCTGCAGACAGTCTGCATTTAGTAAGTCCTGGCACTTCTCATGGCATTTGACACCACACTCGGAGCAGCGCATGCCTTGCCGGGCGATACCCCAGAGCAGCCCTTCGCATTCGTAGCAGTAGGTGGGGGTGGTGGCGGTCCACACCTCAAAGTTGTGAGGAGTGGTGGAGGAAATGGGGTAGATCAGAGCCTGCAAGGTCTTTTTATAAACGTGACTTTTCTGCAGCGGGCACAGAGTGGAGAGCTGTCAGTGTGACATCAGTGATTAATCTCTGAGGATCCAAACGTGAGATGGAAAACCCACCAGCTCCTCGTTGCCCAGAGTGGTTGAAGCCATAGCGGAGGTGATACCAGCTTTGCGTGAGTTCTGCACTAGAGACTGTCAGAGACATTAACAAAGTATTAATGTTGACTGCAGACTGTTATTACAGACTGATTCCTGTAGAGGATAAACATGCACTTACCATTGCCTGATAAGGCCAGTGTAGAGACAGAAAGAAAGAGAAAAAAAATTACACCAGAAGGAGACACAAAAGTAGCATTATGGTGTTTGCATTAGTTTTCTCACCAGATCTCTGACAAGAGGGATGGCTTTTCTCTTGCGAAGGTCAGGCATGCTATCAATACTGTAGAGCGCTCCCCCCATTCTGAATAACAATGAATGAAACATTCACTGAAAGTAAGAAAAGATTGTCCTGGAAACACTTAACGAGGTCCTTGAAGTACCAGTAAAAAAAGGCATAACTTTGCAGATGAAGAAATGAATTGAAAAGATGAGATGAATTGAAAAATAATCATTAATTCTTTAAAAAAAAAAAAAATCACAATCATCATTTTTAGAATTTCTGTTGTTTTTAAATGTGTGCACTGCAGTGTTTAGTCCCGTTAAACGTAGTTGTATTCTGCATGTGAAGAAAGCGTTAACATGAACGCATTTAAAATGTATGCGTTCCTATTTCTGCTCCATTCATAGACTTTCTTGAGCGTTGCACAAACTGTCAATACCAGCCCACACACCAGGGACAAATGCTGGGTTTCTACTTGGCAAACTTTGCACGTCTTTAATGTGCAGCCTCAGTTCTACACTGAAGAGTTCCTCATCTACAAATGAAGCCCCGGCTAAGCCAGGGCAGCCCACTGCTGTTCAATATTCACTGGCCAGACGCCATAAGCTGACTTTGCTTGTGTATCAGAATGAAAAATGAACCGGGGATTCCCAGAATAAAGAAGGCCATTATTAACCTAAAACAGTGAACAAGTTTCGGGAGTGATTAGAGGATAAAAGAAATCATGATTAATGACATTTTACCTTGACAAAAGCATTGCAATGCATTTTAAACAAGTAAAGCAACATCACTCAAACAGACACTCACCCTCCTTTACCAAACCACAACGAACTGGAGGTTTCTCCTCGAGCCTGGAAGCAGATGATGTAGGAACATCAGAAGAAGAAAAAAACGTGAGCCTATCACCAATCAATGCACAGATGAATTCCATGGTATTAATGCATTAACAAGCAAAATCCTGCTGGTCACTGAAACTTCTAGAATGACACTGTTGCTAAGTTTTTAAATGACCAAATATAAAATCTGATGGCATCCACTACACAAGAAACACTGAGACTGCTTTGAAGATGAGTGTGCAGAGTGGAGGAGTGTCTCTGACACCTTTTGCAAGGATTTTCTTTCTTTCTCACAAGCTGGTGCACCTACCTGCCAGCTTGCTCCAATGATGGCCGAGTAAAGTGCATGCGAGTGTCACTATGGCAATGACATGAAACTGAAAAGAAAACAAAGTGGTCGGCACAAAGAAAGAAAAAAAAAGACAAACGAAAGACAGCCAAATGTACAAAAGCGTAACGTGACATACATCAACATAAACATTGAAGCAAGTAATTAATTATCTGCACAACTTAATTCAAACATAATGAATAGCAAAATAATAAGTGAGCAAAATATGCCAGTGAAAGCCAATCAAGCAGAATGTGTAAAATTTAATCAAAGAATAATGTGATGCTGCACCTAAACCAAAGAAAGGTTGCTGTCTTTAAAGGAAATAATTCTACAGGCCGACACTCTCTGGGTCGCTGGAGTTCATCTTTTATATAAAATGATAAGGTTATTCATCAGATTTGGGGTAAACGTCATCTTACCTCTCGAAGTTGGTCTAACACTTTATTGTAAAGCCTCAGCCAGTTCTCTTTGGCTCTGACTGCTGGATCTACTGGTTCTTTGGGTTCCTCTATGACTGGAGGACTATGATGGAAAACAACAGTTTTTCTTTCAGTGGTGGACACATTTTCAAGACTAATTGTGGTTATTATAATGTTCTCTCTGAGTCTATAGGTTTTTACTTCCGTGATCAGACTTTTTCAAATACAACTCAGCTGCTACCTCTCAGGAGGCATCTCTGTTTCCTCCTCTGGAGTTGGAACCCTGCTCTCCTCAAACTGCTCCTCTCTCTCCTCCAAGGAGAGTTTTTCCTCTGATAGACTTGGAGATGTCTTGGCCTTCTTCTCTAGTATCATTTCCTCTTCTGGCCACTGCTCCTCCTCCATCTGAGGAATGTGATCCTCCACTGGCTCTGTGGTTGCAGGATCAGTCGGATGAGCCTGAGGTGGTCCAGAGGCTGGGGTCTGCTGGGAGGGAAGGTCCGTGGCAGTGGACGGGGGTTGGGAGGACAAGTTAACTATAGTGGCTGGATGGGATGGAGGGATGGCATTGGCTCCAACAGACTGGTGCGAGGATGCCATGGAGGCTGAAGGGTGCAATTGGGTGGGTTGTGCGGCTGGAACTGAGGAGAGGAATGTTGAAGCCAAGCCAGAGACTGCAGCCGTCAGAGGTTTGGCCATTGAGAAGAAGGAGGTGGCGGATGAGCCCGACTGAGGTTGTGTTGGGGGCTGAGTCTGTTTAGGAGGCGCCGCTGTCGGGGGGGACTGTGGGACGGTGCCGAAAGGAGTAGGTTGAGACTGGCTGGATGTTTGGTTGGGGGGTTGATTTGGGGGCTGCTGTTGCTGTAAGGAAGATTGTTTCTCAAGAGGAGGTCTGGAACTGGGAACATCTAGACTTTTGGGAGTGGTCGAAGTTGGAGTGGGAGTGAATGGTGGCTCCATGTCTTCACTAAGGGTTCCATCCAAATTGTACATGTCCTCGTCATCATACATCATCTCCTCGTCCTCATAGAGGCCCTCCTCCTCTCCCTCATAGAGCTCACCGTCATCCTCTTCATACAGAGCTGCCTCCTCCCCTCCATCTTTGCTGTACTCATCGCTGTATGCCCCCTGAGTCTCATCTGGGTCCCAGTCCGGAGAACCTTTACTGTAGCTTACAGAGGAGTGGCAGGAGTGGTACGAGTCATTCTCATCATAAGGATCTCTTTCTCCATAATCACAACTGTAGTCTTCCTCGCTCAGCTGGCTGCTGCAGCGACTTAGCTCTGCAGAGGAGGCGTAGCTCCCAGAGGGACTGCAAAGAAAATAAAAATATAGTTTGTCTTTTTAGGCATCTGAAATAATTCAATCAGGTTATTTATGCACATAAGGTACATACAAAGTATATGGTAGAAGCAAAGTGAATGTTTTACCCGCGATTTATGAAAATCAATATTTTAAATTATTATAGAGCACTTTATGCCCAGTGCACTCTGTGCTGTTTGCCAGCTGAACAGTGGTGATTATTAATGGTGAAAAGTACTGAGAGAACAACCAAACAACCAAAACCAGCAGAAAATACAGAGAACATAAAAATGAAAGGCCTATAAAAAGAAAGAATAAAAGATCCAGCATCAAGAAATACAACAAATAAGGAACCATACTTATAGTCCATGATGAATGGGGCTATTGAAAGGAAAATAGGACCACCAAAAGAGAAAGCAGAGGATGGAGGAGAGATGGAGAAAGGTAGGAGAGGGAAAGGAATGGTAAGGACAGGTGGTGAGAGTGGGTGTAGACAGCAGTGATGAAGAGGAATGAATACGGGTCCTGTTCTGAACACACTCACACGGGCAGCTTATTTTAAGGAGCGTATTGACCATGACTGGATAAATAACCCAAAGCTAAGTGATATATTTAATGTGTAAGGAATGAGTGCTGTTTGCTTCTATCCACATAGTCTAACGTCACAGGTACTCTGGCAAATAATTATTATTTTACTGACTAAACAAAATTAGGGGCACACACCTGATAGTCCTCTGGTGGTGATACTCCACATCATGGCTGTTACCGGAGCGCTGATAAGACAAGCTTGTGGTATTGCGGTGCTGGTGGCTGATGGGATACTGGTGTACGGAGGCATTGGGCTGTGATGTACTGTAGTAGGGAGGGGGTATGCTGTTACTGGTTTCACTGCGATAGTCGCTGTCCCTGTCGTCCACAGCGCTGTCAGGGTCTTCATCTGCAGAGTCAAAAATTCCATTATTTTGGAGGCGTCGCTTTTCAATACTGCAAGAAGACGAAAGATTACGCTTGAAATCTTAATAAAATATTACAAAAAGAAAGAGATTATAAACGTGCTCCATCTGATCCAAACTAATCAGTAGGTCATTCAGCATGCATCCTCTCATATGGTCCATAATGAATGTCCTCACCGCTTTCCTATTTCCATTCTCATCATTAAAACAGAACATGAAGCCATCCCTGCTCATGAAAAAGATTCATCTGCAGAGTCTACAGATAAGAAATGAATATCTTGGGCAAAGGATTGGTGAGGCACTTAAATGTAACAGAATAAGATTTAAACAAAAACAAAATTAATCAGTGGTCAGTCTTCATCATCGCTCATCTAAGTTTGACCACATATACCTTCATCTTCATCCGTCAGGATGTAAACACATCAATGATTAATGACACTAAACGTCCTCACTTCAGCTATGTGGCCTTCCTCTCATTTCACAGCTAACATCCATCATTCCCTTCCACTCTTTTATCTTTCCTCTGGTAGAAGGAAGATTAATTTCTGCAGTTGTATTGACGAGCCTGACACACTTACACAAGACTGTCAGATCATCTGTAAGCAAAGACAGACGGAGGGAAATCGACTTTGCGGCACATCTAATAGATGGGCATCATGTGGCTTCCTTCAGTGGAACGCTGAATGTAGAATTTATTAATAGCTTCTGTCTATAGAGTAGAATGTATTTATAACTGAGAGCAACCTTCATAATTAAGGTGCAAATATCACTGAAAGAGATCAATCAAAGCTATATGCATCAAACAAACTCTACAGAAACTAAAAAAATGGCAAATATCTGACTCAGACACTTACTTTGTTGGTCCCCCCACAGACTCCAGTTACCTACAATTAAAACAATAATGATTATTAATCACACATGCATTCACTCCTTAAATTGTTAGAGTTCCTCAGTGGTGAAAGTAAAACTGAAATGCTGATCGTTTTAGTGCACCAGACCGCTGGCTCAGCATGATTAACAGACTGGCCCAATATTGAAGGAACAGCAGCATCCTGAAGGAGCACTGAGCACCTCTGTGCATCTGATGCCGCTATTGATCCTTTACAGTAGAGTGAACAGTGGCCCCTTTCCCCACTAACACACTGTAGCGTACGTGTGGTTACACACATAATACTTTAGCCAAGCTGAAGTAATCTAATTACATCTCTGAAGCTAAACACATTATTCTCTTGTTTAACACAGACAAATGACTGAATTGGAGAAACACTAAAGGGACTCTTACAGCACTGGGTCCCAGGTACACGGAGAGGGCGTTCCTGCTCCTCCTGATAGGAATACTGCAAATTGAGAGAGAATATTTCAAATTTCACTCACTTCCACAGAATAAGGGCTTATTCTATTATGTGAGGTGATTTTCTGTAGAACCAAATCAAACAGCTTACATCTTGGTCCCTCATCGCGTTAATTTGCTCCAGTTTTTTAGCCCAGTACCGTGCCTCATCCTCAGGGATATCTGAAAGCACGCCAGACATATTTAGGTGACAAAAACAAGTCCAGTAGAGGCATTCCTAGACTGCTAAAATGATTACTGTACGGTAACTCCATCATTCCACCCTGATATGATTGTGTTAATAAGAAATATGGCTCTATCTGGAGCATGGAAACAACATGCAAACCTGATATACAAGTCTGAAAACTGGGGAGTCAGGTGTACAGTATTGACTACAGGAAGGCTGATGGGAAGTTACACAGAATCAATGCTGAGAGGAAGCTTATAAGAGAGAGGATACATACACTCTCCCTTTAAGGCCACGCATACAGCCCCATGAACTATATATACCACAGGAAAACAATAAGCGTCTGACTGAGATTACTGGCGTTCCTGTATAACTGCGTTCTGTGGGAAAACACGCAGCCTTCATTAATCCGGCTCAACTCTTGAGGGTGCAATATTTTCCTGACTCTTCCGGCACCTATTGAGACTTTCTGACTTTGACATAAAAAAACTGATTTCTCACCAAGGGGCAGCTCAAAACGTGTGTCGAGTAGTAAAAGGTGGAGAGTGGGATCTTTGGTGCCACAGATCTCATTATCATTCATGATGACCTGGGAATCCAGTGTGAGCCACTCCCCTGGACCCTCCTGCACACACAAAGACATTTCCAGCTGACACACAAACGGTGGGCACAATAAAAGCAAATAAAAACCATGATTAGTGATCCCCTTGAGTGCGGTGGAACGACTGTATTTCTTAAGGTGGAGGTGGTTTTGCTGATTTAGGGGCGAACCTCGTTTGACTGTCGGATGCTACGCAGGGGAATCCATAGGGTGCCCACCATAGTGTCCCAGATTAACCCTTTGTTCCACACTTCTACCGTCAGACCCAGGTCTAGACGGTTTATTTCACTTGAAAGGAAACAGAAAAAAAGTAATTATTCATTTAAAGACAATCACAAATGCATGGTAGGGTGGTACATTTTGAGGCCATTGAGTTTTATATGAAACAAAGGAAAATCAAATGATTGTGGTTCTGTCTGAAAAATGACGCACAACCAAGTTAAATGTACAGGTTTGAATACACAGACAATGCAAATAATGACTTGTCAAGCTCACTGTGACACATCTCAGTTGGAGAGTTTGAGATACTCTATCATAAAATCTTTACAGTGCCAGAACAGGAATGAGAACCAAAGACAGAGAGAAGGATGGATAAATAAGTGGAGAAAAAGGGATGGGTGTGAGGAAGGCGGAGGAGGTGATCATGATGCATGCCTGAAGGGACAAAATGGTAAGTTCGAGAAGTGGGAGGACAGGATTCCCCATCCAAGTAGTGAATCGTTTCAAGCAACATGTCCGTTTGATTCATGGCATTGACTGAGGGGGCACAGTCATTTATAGGGAGTTTGGAGGAGGCGACAAGGCTCTCCCTGCAATCCAAACATTACATAACACTGCCTCACTGATGCAACCTGAACACAAGGCTTGACGCCTCCTAACACCATACAAGTGGATTCTGCAGTCAGCCCACTGCTGCAGCCTACATGCTTAATGAATGTAAAGTACTCAGTGTTATTTGTTTAAATATATGGACTCCTGCAAATTGTTGCTAACGATGCCTCAACAGTAGCGTGAGGAGGCCCAGGGAGAGGGGGAAATTGTTGCAGAAACTCACAAGAGGAGGAGGCTCAGTTGATGAGATCAAAGCCTCACATTAAGAACAAGTGACAGAGGAGAAAGAAAAGGGGCTGGGAGAGACCCAAGGCTGAGAAAATGGATGCGAGGAGGAAAGATGAAGCAGATGTTGGAGGGGTAAATAGAGAGAAACAATCATGAGAGACAATGTTTGGATAAAGGGTAAGGAGAAGAGACAGTGTGAAAGGAGGAAGCTGGAAGAAAACAAACCACTCGAGGAGCAAAAGTGGAAAATCAAATGAGAGAACAACGACAGAGGAGAGAGTGAGAGAGAAGATTCAGTGAAAACAAAGCTCTGAAGTAAGACTCACAACATGAAGTCTTGTTCCCAGCTGGGCAGGTCACCCCGGACAGCAATGGTTGTGCTCTTCACATTTTGTACTTTGAGCGTCACATAAGTGTTAAACTTCTCTGTTTAGGTCAGACGGATAAAGACAGACAGAATTTTAGACTAAAAAAGGGTACTAACAAACTTCTTTTCACAGTTAATTGTATGTCGGAACAGCAAGATCCCATCTGTGTGATCTAAGTTCTATTTCTGGAAGCGCAGGTCCTCACCTTGGGGCCCATCCAGCTTGGCTTTCTTCACTGTGGAAACACAGAGAGGGGTAAAATCACACGCAGGAAGACCATCTGTTTTTAGAATACTCACAAATCTATTTTATTTCTTTTTTTATCATTTAAATCTTTATCATATCCTAATTATATATGCATTTTAGGAAATAGATGTAATCTATTTTTCAAGACACAGTTAAAGCCTGTTTTTTCATTCTCTGCAGCACCTTTTAACCAGCTTATCATAATCCATACATACATTTTTAATGCCCTGCAACCCATTGCTCTCCACATGTGCTGAAAAGGATCCCTGCAGGTTTGCGCACATCGTGATAAAACAGGTTCATATTAATATAATGCAAGCGCAAGTTCCTCGGCCCTCGAGAAACCCAAGATTAAAACATGTCTTATGGCACAATTCTCTACAGGCCGTGCACACGTACAGCCTACTGCAATAATAAAACTGCTCTTAGCAAGCATGCACTTTTTTCCCTGCATCTTACCTTATACTTTTTTATTCAGCCAGTACAATCCTGAGCTAAATGTAGATGTTGAGTGCTGTTACATCAGCAGCAACACAGCAAGAGTGACTCATTGGCAAATACAGGCAGTAATGAAGGAATATTCACACATGCTACTTTAAGGTCACCTCCACATGCATCACACATGACGATAAATGCAACATTACGTCAGTTTTAAATGTTAAGACAACATAAAACAACCAAACGCTGGGCCAAGACAACAAATTAATAATGGGCTGTTTAATTTGCAGAGCTGTTAACCCTAACCCTTATGTAGATTACATCAAGCTCTGCTCTTTGCACCATCTTAATGTCAACAGTCAAATGATCCTGGAAATATATCAGTACGCGAGGGGGATCGATAAAAAAAGAAATTGGATTTTCAACAGCAAAAAGAAGAGGTTAAATAATAGCACACATAAATCTCCCTGACAGGCTGAGTTACGATTAGAAATGTCCACAAGCCCCACAAACTATATTTTGTTGCAGATGCATGTATCCAGAAGGACACACACATATAGATATATATAAATGCCAAGAACTCATACAACAAGGCAGTGTAAGGCTATAACGCTAAATCTATCGAGTGAATCGACCGGTTGAGTGGCCTAGATTTAAAAAAAACTAGGTCAAAGACATAAATCTGATCAAATACAGGATAACAATAAAACCCTTTGATGAGTCTACTTTTAATAAAGGACGCAGAGCAGATCCAATAGATTCTTTCCTTAAGAATTTTGTGTCATACAGCAGACTCTAACTTATGGAACCAAGCAGCCTGCCAAGAAAACGGCAGGGAGTCAGGAAACCCTTCAAGTTGAACTGTCAGGGAATGTAAAATAGGGAGCGGGCGAACCAAACTCAACCATGCAGTGACAAAATGAATACTGGTAGATTCAGAAATGCAGAAACCTGTACTAGCCAACCACAGTCAGGACCTTCTAGGATGAAATGGAGACAAAAAATAATAATAATAATTAGCAACTCATGTGATATATTTTAATATTATTCTGTAAATATGCTTGTAAATCTGCTCAGCTGGCAGATGCCCCCAAAGCTGCTCGTGCTGTTGAGAGCAGAAATAGCTCCAGTCAGGTAGGCATGAATGATGGAACAGGAGCTTGGAAAAACTAAAAAGGTTGTCTGCCAAGTCTTTTAGTCTGTGCTGACAGTTTTCAAGCAGCCTATGAATGAATAAACCCCAGGCTGTAATGGGACTGACTCAGAGCTGTGAGACGTGGGGGGATGGAGTGGGTGGGGTTATGATGGGATAGCATCCATAATGGACACAAGATAAAGAAGATGACTTTGACACGTCCCTAAACTTTCCACCTGAAACGGTTTTCTCACATACATAGAAAGTGTGAATTATGGCTGTGCTTAAATACTATATATTTAATGCTTATAGGTGATAAAGTAAAGGGGGAATCTCTCTTCCATAACAAGCTGAGATGCCTATTAAAACCATACGTGTCATTTTATGTACTGCAGAACTAATAGAGTAATACTGGAAACATGCCTTGTGATACTCTTATGTTCAAATGCAGCAAATTTGAACTTTAAAAATCTAAATGTATAATTATTAATTGGTGTGTGGCAGGTAACAGAAGGTGGATGGACGATGAGTATTTCTTATATAAATGGCTGTTTCTATCCGTGTCTCGATGAACATCCACACGTTTAACCCGGAAGCAGCGCGTTTACACCAGCCAGCACAGTTCTGACACCAGTGTGGGCTCCATCTCTCGGCTCCATCAGCTCACGTCAGGAGGTCTGGCCGTGGCGAGGTGACGCATACTTTCTGGGAAAAGTGACGAGCAGCTGCTGAAGCGGCAGAGTATTCCCTCACCACTACAACAGCCGCGTCAGGAGAGGAGGCGTCGGTGGCAGCATCAGGGGCTTTTCCTTCCTCATCCTCCCGACTGCCCACGCATGAATGAACAGAGTGGAACGCGCAATCTCGGCGCGCGCGCGCACACACACACACACGCACGCAACAGACCCGCCTGGAGAGTAAAGAGTTATTTTCTCTCAGATATTTTTTTATAGATGGGTTAAGATGAGGATATTTGCTGGTCACGACTTCAGACCGTTGCTTTTCTCTGGAACTCATTCATAAAAATATTTTCATTTGAGTTCAGGCGGTAAACGAAACAAACGTGTCATTAAGCAATTGAGCTGTATTGCTGTCCTGTGGCTGTGTCACCGTTACTACAGATAAACGAGCCGTGTTAGAGACAAAGCTTCTCATTTAATTGTTTATCAGCCAACCTTCGCTACTTTTCTGCGGCGCTAACGTCCCGCAGGCTCCCCGACACACGACAGGTGCAGGTGGAACGTGAGCAAATCACACTCGGATGATGTCCCCTCTTACCTCCCACACATAACAGGGACATCTCTGGCAACGACGTGAGCGTCCCCGACTGTCCTCTGCTGAGATCTTCGTGATTTGTACGGCCGGTCCGTCCGCTTGGTTCTTAGTTACAGCAAATACAGTATCTTCACTCAAATCCGCCAAGATAAACTGCCAAGATGTTGTCCTGAATGATACGAAGGAGAGAAGCCGGTATCGATACTAAAGCGCCCCCCTCTGTGTGGATGTTGCTCTTTTGGCAGGACAGCGGACACGGGAGTGAATTCCTCGCCCCCCTCTACTTGCTCCTCTGCATTGCCTCAACTCTCCTCCGCCGCTCCACCTGCGCGCTCCGCCATCTTGTTTCAGTAGCAGCGCCCCCTGCGCGAGGACAGCTCCGTCGGACCGCTCTGACGTCACAGTTGAGTGAGGGAGTAAGTGATTGAGAGAGAGAGAGAGAGAATGACTCAAATTTATTCAAAGTCTAATTAAATAGCTTACAGTAGGTTTTTTTTTTTTTACAACTTCCGGCAATGTTTATATAATTAATAAATTAGAGATTACACTGTATATTAAATGACGTATACTGTATAGTTCAAAAATAAACATCCTAGTTGTGCCTATATCTAGACGGAATAAAGTTTATCATTGTAATGTAATGTTTTTCTTTTAATACACAATAGTGCAAGTTATGACAAATTATTTAAACATTAAAACTGTTTTTTGTTTTCAAATCACTCGATAATAGTACATTTCTAATGGACACCGCCACAAATCAACCCGTTGATGGTGGATCATTCGTGGTTTACAGTTTTGTTCTACGCAATTAAATATTTAAACTTTTTTCCAGAGTTTTCCCCATTACACCTTGTAAGTAATCTTAAAAAAAAATATAATAATAATAATAATAATAATAATAATAATAATAATAATAATAATATGTACAAGGAAAACGCTATCAGGCATGAACGCTAGATGGCAGAAACGGAAAGATACGACTGTGAACCCACAAGGAAAACACGCAGCGATGAAGTGCGCCGTTGTTTACGCCTAGTCTGCTGGGTTCAAAATGGCTGCTGGAGACAACAGTGGAAGGCCTCCTTGCCTTAATTTTTCCTGTCCTGGTCCTTTGGGAAACAGTCAGCCCAGCAACAGCGTTTTCTCCATGCCAGCATCCAACGGCGCAGCTGGCGGCGCTGGCGGGGGAACACAGGCAGCAGCGAGGCGTCCGAACCCTCAGCTGGGGCCTGGCGGCAGTGACGGCAACGGCGTCTCGACCGGAGCTCAGCCGACTGCGCAGAACTCCCTGCAGCAGTCTGCTGCGGCAGGTGCTGCGGCAGCCGGGGTCATGGCCACACCGGCGTCAAACATGGCAACCGGTGCCGCATCAAACGCAACCCAGGCGGCACCGACTGCTACCCCGGCGGCTGCGTCAGTCCTTGTGTATCGGGAGCCCGTGTACAACTGGCAGGCGACGAAGAGCACCGTCAAAGAACGATTTGCTTTTCTCTTTAACAACGAAGTGCTGAGTGACGTTCATTTCTTAGTGGGTAAGGGGATGGGGGTGCAGAGGATACCTGCGCACAGGTGAGTAAAGCCGGTAATTTATCTTTTGGAGCCCAGATGACGCTGATAAGGGACAGTCAGGTTTTTTTCCACTGTCGTCTTGGTTGCCAGGTTTGTTCTGGCCGTGGGCAGCGCCGTGTTTGATGCCATGTTCAACGGTGGGATGGCCACGACTTCAACCGAGATCGAGCTCCCAGATGTGGAACCAGCAGCTTTTCTGGCCCTGCTGAAGTTAGTAGAGAAGAGGGTGTAATGTTTAGAATCAGCCACAATACTTGCAATTGGTCAATAATGTAAAACAATGCTGTCGAAGATTTTATTTCTCTCCACAACCTTTAATATATCCTGAGAGAAAGTGATAAACCAGAATCCTATAATCAAAGATAGAAGGTTTTCGTTAAGATATGTCAGCAATTACAACAACAATACGTTTCAAAGTAGAATGGGGAAGAGAATTCAAGCCTCAAAAATAAGGGTATTGGTTGTAAACCTGTTTCAGGTGAGAGGTTTGTGCTTTTCCCGTTTCAGCCATTATTTTAAACATTAAATTACATTTTAGACTAGGCTGTGTTTTAGTTGTGTTCCTTTAATGGAGAAGACCAAATTCCAGATTTGCGCATTTTTAATAAGAGAATTCCTGTAATTTCCAACTATATAAAAATCCTGTTGTTGTATGATGAGTTTTTTTATAAAATATATTCTAGGTCACATGTGATAATGACACTTTAGAAGCTAAACGCAAACGCAAATGGGCTAGGATGCTGCTTTGGAAATTTTAATGGATGCATTTCTGCAGGTTTCTTTACTCTGATGAGGTCCAGATCGGCCCTGAGACAGTCATGACCACTCTGTATACAGCAAAGAAGTACGCAGTACCGGCCCTGGAGGCTCACTGTGTGGAGTTCCTTAAGAAGAACCTCAGAGCGGACAACGCGTTCATGTTGCTCACACAGGTAAACTCAGTGCCTAAATGAAGTTAGCAGGACTGAGTGTACTGTAAGCTTAAAATACTTTATACCAGCTCTGGGTTTGTTGACATATTTATTCTTACTGCTTAAAGTCCATCTGTTTTTAAAATGTTATGTTTTCAGATCTATTTGTGTCCTGTCATTCTTGATTACTGTGAACTTGAACATCTAAATATATCCCTTTTAAAAAGGCGTGTTTATTATTTCTTTTAGGCACGGTTGTTTGATGAGCCTCAGCTTGCCAGCTTGTGCCTAGAAAACATTGATAAGAATACTGGAGACGCTCTGGCTGCGGAAGGTTTCACCGATATAGATTTAGGTAATGCAGCTTTGCAACACTGCATCTCACAGAGGTGGCTGAGTTGACTGTCAGTGATTCATCTTTCTTTGTGTCTTTATCGTCTTCATTCAGATACGTTGGTGGCGGTCTTGGAGAGGGACACTCTGGGGGTGAGGGAGGTGCGTTTGTTTAGTGCTGCGGTGCGTTGGGCAGAGGCGGAGGCTCACAGGCAGCAGCTACAGCCCACACCAGAGAACAAGCGTAAAGTCCTCGGCAAAGCCCTCACACTCATCCGCTTCCCTCTTATGACAATTGAGGAGTTTGCTGCAGGTGATTAAATGAGTACACACACACACACACACACACACCTTTTCCTTTCAACTGAGATCCTGACTCTCGTTTTCTTGCATCGTCTCATCAGGTCCAGCCCAGTCCAACATTTTAACCGACAGAGAGGTGGTGAGTCTCTTCCTGCACTTCACAGTAAACCCCAAGCCTCGCGTAGACTTCATCGATCGCCCTCGCTGTTGCCTCCGAGGGAAGGAGTGCAGCATCACACGTTTTGGACAGGTGGAGAGCCGCTGGGGTTATAGTGGGACAAGTGACCGGATACGGTGAGCAGAAAAAGGCTGTTTTAAATTCAATTTTTTTATTAATCCCTCACTCTGTTGTGCTGACTTTAGTTTAACAGTATATTTAATTTGTATCCTATCCCTGTTTTGTTTTGGTTTTTTTCAGGTTCTCAGTGAACAGAAGGATATTTGTGGTTGGGTTTGGTCTCTATGGTTCCATCCACGGACCCACAGATTACCAAGTCAACATACAGGTGTGGGTCGGAACATTCACACGTGTTTCCTGCCTGTTTGTGGACAGATTCAGTGTTTATTTTGTCAGCAGGTTGGGATGGGACCGGGACTGAGTTGGTTTGTGCTGTCGTTGCAGATCATCCACACAGACAGTAACACGGTGCTAGGCCAGAACGATACAGGGTTCAGCTGCGATGGGTCAGCCAACACCTTCAGAGTCATGTTCAAAGAGCCAGTGGAGATATTACCAAACGTGAACTACACTGCCTGTGCTACACTGAAGGTGTGTGTCGCTTCACTTCCACAGCTCAGGTTTGGCTTCTGCAGCTTATTTAATGCTCTCTGTCTTCTGCGCAGGGTCCAGATTCCCATTATGGTACTAAAGGAATGCGAAAGGTAACGCACGAGTCTTCGTCCACTGGCACAAAAACGTGTTTCACCTTCTGCTACGCAGCGGGAAACAACAACGGCACTTCGGTGGAAGACGGACAGATCCCTGAGGTCATCTTCTATACATAGTCACCCTCATCATGTCAGCGATCGTGCATCAAATGTGACCAGCTGAAAGCAGCACAGGGCCACACCCCATCAGCCATTCTGGAGACATCATACTGTTTTCCCCCATAGCCCCATACTGCTGACCACGTAGGATGTTACATGATGTAGGTCACTGTATGGAGTGTACCGTAGCTTCTGTTCTGAGCTGCTGCCTTTCGCTTCCTTTACGGCTAGGCTCCGAGTCAGATATGACTTCTACAGACTCCACAAACGAGGGAGAAAATGGCCTCGTCACTGCTGTGGATTGGCAACTTACAGCCTGATGCTGAATTCTACCTAATCTCTAAAATTCTGCACAGATTGGTGCCAAGGAGAATTGCAACCATTTGAATGTACAGTTGTGTTTTTTTTTTTGTTTGTTTGTTTTTTTTTTGTTTGTTTGTTGTTTTTAGGTTTATCAAGCCCTTTTCCCCATCATAACAGTTCGGTGTAGCTCAGCAGTTAATTCAACTCCACCTCAGCGATAACATCGATAGACGTCAGTCTTTATGAGCTCCTGCCATATCAGAATCAGCCTTCTTATTGCTCTTAATATTATTATTATGGTAAACGGTTTTCAGGTCTCAGTACTATCTGTGATATATTGTGTCTTTGCTTAGTAGTTGCCTATAAACCCATGATACCACACGCCTCTCGGCTTTGCATTTGTTCATTTGGTGGGTCTTTGAACACTAACTTGCGTTTGGTTTATGTTCTAAGAAGTGCGAGTGTCAGAGCTCCTCGGTGAGAATGTTAAAGAGTTGTATATTAAAGTGGCATTTATTAACATTATATGTAATTCTTATTGATTAAAGAGTGAGGAAACTGTTTGTTGTGTTTCTTCATAAAAGGTCCACAGAGAAGGGACTGTCACTCAGCGGGGGCAGGGCAGCATCTCCGAGGTCTGTCCAGCAAAAGCAGCGTAAGCGATATCAGCCTCCTGGCCGCAGCAGCAGTCATGCAGGCTTTGTCCTCAGTCCAAAGGGTCCTGGAAACAGAACCCATCAAACCTGTGGAGTAAAGAGAGGCATGTTGAGCATCTGTGGCCATGACATTTTTATCTTTATTCACAGTTAACGTATTAAACATATTTCCCAACCTACCCACTGCTCTGGTCTCCAGTTAGCACCTGTCTTTGTGGAGGGCCCGAGGTGCGTTGTCCCCGTTGTCTCCTCTGCAGGTAACTTTGTGTAACTGCAAAGCACCGTCTGTACCACCAGGGGGCGCTACTGCTCAACAGCGTGGCGCTGCCCACGTTTCCACGGCTGTGATTGACCTCCACGCTCTTTCTCTTTAAAACAAAGACTGGTCGTCTTTACGCTTTACAACAAGTTACTGTTATTACCTCAGCTCCAGATCAGCAACAATAATGAAAGCTCATTAACTATGTGATAATGGAACGTAAGTCTGTGCGGCATAAATTAAAATTCTTTACAGAAATTTGCAGCCGGGGCCTCTGAAACCAAGGAAAAATGGTCCCAAGGAAACTGGCAATTCCAAAAATGAATCAAAAATGGTGATTGAAGTATATGGAGGTTTTTATGCTATTGCCCTAATCTCTCTGAAATCAAGTTATAAAAAGAAAAAAAATTATTTCATACCAGTTCTCTAACTGAGCAGCCCAGCCTCAATTTTTACACTTCGGAATGGAATCGGTGCCAGCACACATTCGCTTCTACAAACCTGTGCTGTGATTTTACAGTGTATTACATGTTACTGTGTTGGTGACTCACATCACGTCACCAACACCAGTAACAGTCAGCAACAGTTTCATCCTGATATCCAAAGATGTGTTCACACATGTCCTATCATGGTCATATCTGCATGTACTTTAAAACTCCCTAATCAGAAAGTAGAACAATAAAGATAGCAGTAATCCCCGCACTGGTAGGCTGCCAGCACTGATTATGATGGATCTTATATGCTGATTTTAATGCAGCAAATTCCAGTAACAGAGAAATGCTGGGAATGGTTGACAAGTCGGCCAAACACTTTGAATTGCTCTCTTTTGTTGAATATTTTAAAATGTCTGATGTGATCTTTTCTGAATTAATCACACCATGCTCCACACTTGCCGGAGAATTATTTATATGATATAATATAAAAATATATTTAAAAAAGAAAAAATATAATATTTTGTTTCTCTCTCCCTGTCTTTTATTCTCTCTGTCCAGTCTCCCTCTTCTTCTCCTGATTTTATCCAGCCGGCTTTCAGCAGGATGCTTCGTCCTTGTAAGCCTGGTCCTGTTCAAGGTTTCTTCCTGTTAAAAGGGAGTTTTTCCTTGCCACTGTGCTTATCTGGGTGTTCAGGCTCTGGGTTTCACTTTAAGCACCTAGAGACAATTCTTATTGTAAAAGGCGCCATACAAATAAACTCAACCGACCTTCAACCTTGTTCTGGCCTGGAGTGAGATTCGCATTGCAAATTCCTCAACTCTATTTTGATGCTCGGCAGAGATGCTCATCGAGCTGTGAAATTAATGACTGTTTCTACAGACCGAGACCTTCAGAGCCGCTCTCGAGGTTTTGATGTATTTGCATTACGCGCTGCACCTCAGACATAATCAGAGAGATGAGGAACAAGGAAGCTGTTCGTAGATGAAATAAGGCCTCAGCTGTGCCCCACGCTAACCACCTCTGTCTGGCCTGCGTGTCAGCTTCTTCTCTGTTTAATCAAAGCTGAAAGAAACTTTCTGAAAGCAAATCTATCAAAGCTTTCTCTTTTAATCAGCCCTGGATAAAAAAGGCTGTGATACGCTCGAAAGACTGCTGTGATAATGAAATCGATGGCATGATGTTGATTCAGATTTTTCCTCTGGTTCTGAAGAAGGCTGCATTAGGGCTGCCACTGAAAAACATCACTGTGATAATAAATAGATAGGTCTTTGCAAGTGTGCATGTTCCTCTTGTTACACAAGAGGATGACTCCAGGACACATTACATAATCACGCTGGTTCATGGTGTAAATATTGAACATATAACAAAACAGATGCTCCTAATTATGGCAATAAAGATAAAGGTGAGTGAAGTCTTTCTAAGGTTTAACAAAAATGTGCTATTGCTTAACAGCACTTGGAAACAAGGAAAGTTCTGCAAATTAAGTCTAGTTTCAGGACTTTAAAGGCGCAGAAGTCCAAAGGAGCAAATTCAATAAGAAATGCAAAAGTTTCCAGCTACCTTTCAGCAAGCTGCTCAAGATAAGCTCATTTATTTCGCCGATGCCTCTGGAGCCATGCAATGCAGCCTTTAACCAATGCGTAGCGGGACTCCCAAAGACCTGTCAGATGGAGGAGCTGATCAAACAGGGATGGACAGACTTTTTAAAGCCGCTCCTCTGCTGACGCGGCAGACAGACCCCCGGAACGGTTTGCTGATCACTTTGGATGGTTGCATTCAAAAGATCTGAACAAAGGTGCCCAATATGACCGTCTGTCAAATACAATGTCACAGTTCGAATGACAGTCGACACTTGAAAGCCACATTCTAAAATCACACAAAACAACAAAAACAGAATTTGAAAAAATAAAAATTAAAAAAAAAATCCTGCTAAAATCTACTGGGAAGCAAAACAGACCTATGAATAGCAATGGCTGATATTAGACTAAGTGTTTCCTCGCCTGATTAGTTTCTATTTAAACATTTACTGCAGCGCCAACCTGAAACAAAATAACAGTAATTTTAAAAAAGCAGTTTTGTTTGACTCTTGAGTGAATAACAAAAGGATATCTCCCATATGTAGATCATTTATGTTTTGGATCTGGCAGAAGTCTGCAAAGATAAACTTAAACTTAGTAACAAGTTAAAAGCCTCGGGCCTCCTCTGACTTCCAAAATAAAGAGGTCTAAATCTGTTGTAGGAATGAAACCACTGGGAGTCATAATCCTTGCTTATCAAGATGACACCAAAGGTCACCCTGATGTCAGAGACTCTGAGTGATTAATCAGTCAGAGGATTGCCTCCCTGCTGATTGGCTAAATCGGTGGCTAATAAACGCTGGATTGGACAGAGATCAGCTGGGTTCGGGGCAGCGCAGAGCCGTGATACGTTATATCAACTTTGTTCCTCGCAACAGCCTCAGTTTGTCATTTCCAAAGTCTCTGATCTGGATGTGTGTCTTTCATTTCTAGCTGCATAATTAAATGAAATTTCATCAGCTCCGCCTTTAAACTCGGAATTATGACGACAGACAAGGTAAGACAGATTACTGGTGTGATCAGTGGGTAAGACCATTCATTTGTCTGGGGATGTTTCGGGGACGATTGGGTGTTGATTTAGAGTGTGAAGTCACAACAGCAAACTGAAAATATTGGTCTAAAGCAGCTTTTCCTCTGAGAAACTAGGCAGGGTCGGGAGGTTTTAACACCTGGTTCTGAGGAGGTCTTTCTTTCAGGTGTCGTGTGGCGTTGACCTTGCTGACCTCCTGCTTGGTGGAAACACGGATGAAATCACGTGTTGCCACAGAAACCAGCCGTGGACTACGTTCAACGATGTGAGCAGACTCACCTCGGTCACCTGAGTTACGCACGGCAGCAGCTGCAGACTGGTGACGCATGTGCCCGATGTTTCCCGACAGAGCCTGAACGCCTCAGACACAGGTGACCTGGACGCCCTCTTGGCTCAGAGCAAACCCTCCTCAGCTGTGGCCTCCCCCCTCTGGTCTCCTTGCACCACAGACAGCGGCATCAACGAAGACCCTCTGACAGACCCCGCGGACAGTTTCCCCTCGTCTTTCTGTGCAGCCTTCCCCACTTTTGACACACCGTTCTTCCCTCCGTCTCTGGAAAGCCAGCCTCCACCTGCTGAAACAAACCCCTATGTTTCCATAGACCTCGGTAAGTTCTTCCCTCTGGAAAGAGGGAAAAATCCTTGTCTGCTGCATGACTTCTTTCAGTGGCTGAGCCCTGTGACAGCTACCCAGCTTTTCAAATGGCAAACTCTTTGTGAGCATTTGTGACGGACGCTTTGTTGTGTTGTTATTAATCATCACAACTGCAGATGGGCTTTGTGCGTCACTTTTTTTTTTGTATTTCTTTGTGAAATGACAGCAAAGAAAACCCTTCAATGTTTAAATTACCAAAGTGTGCAGCAACACAAAGACACATTAAAGGGGTGATGTGTGTTTTGTGTTGTTTTCAGCCTCCTGTCACATGTATTTTTTTTCCGTTTAAATAGATCAGCAAACTGCAGCAATTATGACCGACCTTTTTCCTAAATATATATGTTGTATTTTAAGTTGGAGACCATTTGGCAAATTGTTACAATTTCCTGGTTCAATCTGCAGGCTGGGAGTCCTGTCACCTCCAGCAGGACTTTGGCTTTGCATACTACCTCTCGAAGACGCAGACCTCACCTTTGTCGCCGCACCAGACTCTCACAGTAAAAGACCTGCTCCTGTCCAACCTGGGCAAAACAGTAAGGACAAGGAATTTAACAATTTTGCTAAAGCTATTAGGTTTCGAGCAGTGAATAACAAGGTTTGAAATAAACACAACTTTAAGTGTGTGTGTTGCAGTCTGGTGGCAGATGCCCTGTTCTGAGAGGAAGAGCGCCAAAGAAGCAGAATTTTTATGAGCTCTGACTGGAATATTCTGTCCGTCTGGTTGACAGGAGCAGCAGGTCCCCCAGCATTCCACTCAAGAGCTTGTCCTTAATGAGGACGAGAAGAAGCTTTTGGCTAAAGAAGGTGTTAAGTTACCCAGTAAACTGCCTCTGTCCAAGGTACGGCCTTTAGTTTAGGTGTGAGCGGATCTCTCCATGGTCTGAATCATTCGAGCATCCAAGCAGCCACCTTTGACTCAGTTTTTGCTCGTGTTTTGTTTTAACTCCCGGGCTAGTTGGAAGAGCGAGCTCTGAAGAAGATCCGGCGGAAGATACGGAACAAACGATCCGCCCAAGAGAGCCGGAAGAAGAGGAGGGACTATGTGGACAGTCTGGAAGGAAGGTGAGAGCGATCAGATCTCAATGTCAACATTTGGGCCTCTGTGCAAATAACAAGAGACAAAAAAAAAAATGCATTCATGATCAAATGGGACCATAAAACAACAAACAATCTCGGAGTAATATTCAGCCCAAGCGGCTCTCTATTGGCCGGTAACCAGGTCAAACCAGACGGAGCATCAGCAAGGCATCAGTACCATCCGGGGCTGTGATGGGGAGCCGATTGTTCTTAAATTAAAACGAGAGATTAGATGGATCAGAAGTGGGACACAGATGTTAGGGCGCTGGAGAAGTTGACGACCTTCTTTTCTGACTTCATCAATAATTCCTCCTCTTCCTCCTCTCCTCCCTCCTGCTCTTCTGTAGGATGTCTGCGTGCAGCACCAACAACCTTGAACTGCAGAGGAAGATCCAACGGCTGGAGGAGACTAACAAGTGAGTCCTGAAATGAGCCAGCATTGATTATTTCATTGATTGATTTATCACTTGCAGTAACAAAATGCATCTCTCAATAGCTTGCTCTGCCACAGAGACACATTTCGTTTTTTAATTTTTAATTTTTGTTGTTGCATCGAATGATTCATTGATTTAGCAGCTGACTATTTGCCAAGGTCTTTTCCAGTTGGATGACCTTACAGTCCAACATTTGTGTTGTTTCACGGCATCCCCGCAGCCCAGTTTTAACGTGGCTTCACAGGAGAGGCAGGAATACACCCTGAACACACACCCACCATTCACTCAGGGGCAGTGTGTATTATACAAAAACGCTCACAAGAAAAGAAAAGAAAAAAAAATCAGCTCTTTGAATGAGACGTCATCCACTTTTGACACCCCAAGCTGGATCCCTCCTGTGTGGATCCTGGTTACTGAAAAATGTTCATATTTATCTAATATGATTCATAAACCCACAGCATAAATGAAGCTGCATAATTAAACCTTTAAAGCAGCTTATTGATTTCTTCTTTGTCCATCAGTATTTCACTGATTTCTTTCTAATTAATTGAGTCTCAGAGCTGTCAGGCTGGTGCAGTTGTAAAGCCTAGTGTTTTAAACCCTGCAGTTGCTGCTGGGGCCTGAAATAAAACTCAGTGAGTGGGGGGCTTCATGCGTGCAGCACGTACTACGGCTCCCCTCCACTGTGGAAGTGCTGTTTTCCCTCATCTGTCATCTTCTCTGCCGCTGTGTTGCAGTGCTCTGCTGGAGCAGCTTAGCCAGCTACAGGCTCTCCTCCCAAACAGCCCCAGCACATCAACACACAAAGGGACCTGCATCCTGGTGAGAAAATGCATCTCAATAGTGTTTACCGCTGAGCCCGGCTCTTAATTTGCAACATTTAAATGATAGATATAGGTCAGCACCTGAGCACATCATTAAGACCCCAGTGCTCCCCTTTGCTCAGCATGTACCTGGAGCATACCTGGAAAGCTCTTTTTAATCTCTTCCTTGTGTATTTGTTTCCAGGTTTTGCTTCTCTCCTTTTCCCTGCTCATTTCCTCAAATCTCCATCCAGAACCTTACAACCAGCTTGGCCGTCCAGAACACACACAGACCAAAGGTGTGCGCAGACACAGATGCAAATCCACATGTGCACGAGTGCGCGCACGTACACAGGCGCGCACACACACACACACACTGTCTTCCCTCTTCCATTTCTCTTACCTTACAGTGGTCTCCCGTTCCCTGCCGACCCTGGATGAGGTGCACGGTATCTCTCCAGTTCCTCCCGTCTCTAGCTCCAGAGGATTTGAGGACAGCCTGGCAGGAAAGCTCTGACAGATCTCAGCACGGTGGACTTCTCATCCTCTCGCTCCAGGATCAGCATCTAAATGAACAGTTTGAATGCTGGAAACACTGAGCGGGGCGTTACAGCCCCATCACTGCAAATTTGCTCATCCAGATGTGAGTCAGTGAAGAAGGCTTGAAGAGTTTTGTCTGAAGTACGACTGGAACCTGTAAACACAAACAATCTGCCGATGGAAAAGGTATTATTATCCTCTTTTTGTACGATCACACACTTCATATCTAAAATAAACTGTCAGCAATATTCAGTATTTCTGTCTTTTTTCTTTTTGCAGCTTGTAAAAAGTTAAAAAAAACAAAACAATCATCCATAACTGACACTCAAAAGACAAACGTGAAAGTAAAACATTAGTAATGCGTCAACTCTCTGGAATACTCCAGAGTCAGAACCTACATGAGTTTTCATTGGCAGGAAGAAATATCTGATTCAAAAACAGTTTACTGGGAGCACCATAGCTAACTGGGAATAAAGCGTGCAGGGAAACCTTAATGGGAACACAGAGCTCTAACTTTGGATAACTGTGACCTGGATGAAGGAGAACCTACACAGACATCTTAACGGGAACATAAGCAGAAGGAAGAGGCTCGTTGTTGAGTCTTCAGTTAAAGTTGCAGTCGGTCCATTTAAGCAGCCTTTCAACCCGTCTTTGTTTGGTGTTACAAGAACAAGAACAGTAAGAACAACAACAAAAAAACAAACCTTAACCCAAGAGCATAAAGGAAATTATTGATCCGGCATCTTTGAAGCAGTTTGATGTGCTTCTCTGAGAAAGTGGCAGAGGTTGAAAAATGAATTCAAAAATAACCTGCGCAGAATAATTTGAATTACCTTGGGAAATGGCACCATAAGAGGTGAATTCCTAATTATTCCGCATGTCAAGCGTGGCCTATTAGTGCTGTTCTTGTAGGTATAAACACAAGGTCAGCATATTTGTTTCAAAAGAAACAAACAAAAAGCCTTATTCTGCTGCTATATTTCATGATGGCATTAATGCAGACAGCCAACCGTGAATGCAAATGCCTTTGCTGTTTAAAACTGTTGAGCAGGATCACAAGCTGCTCCCGGGGCCAACACACCATGTGATTGCATTCATTTCCATGAGAAAATATCACAAGAACATCACCAAACGGTCCTCTGCGTCCCCGGAGAGCAGTTTGTGGAAAGGATAACCCTTTAATGAGTCGTCCATATGCAGGAGGATATTAACAGTTCCTGTGCAGATTTCCTAAATCTCTCCATGCTTCTGTCTGTAGTGCACAGTTGATGTTATGCTCTGCAAACATGCGCACTCGGCGGAAGCTTGTGCGCTTTGTGAACATCAAACGTGACCTATAAGGTATAAAAAAAAAAGAACCACGCAGCTCAATCTCTCTCTCCCCCATCATCGATGAGCTGCCTGAAGTCTAATTATTCATTCGTCGATGCGCTTCATTCCTGACAGACACGCAAAGCCCGTGCGCGATAAGGAAACCTTTCTGAAAATACCATCATGCGAGATTTTCACTGACGTCACTGGCAGGAATGCTAAAGGTGATATTTGGAAAAAGAAAATACACATGTGAAGCAGGAATTTACTGCAACCTGCTGAAAGGAAACAATTAAAATTATGTTTTGGTCCAAAGAAAGCGGAAAAATCCTGGTGACAGTGATAATACCAAATAAAGTCGACAGAATTAATTGATAATCATCTATAATACAATCATCGTTTCTCTATTTACTAGTCATGGTTAAAGTCCTTAAGAATAAAGTGGTAGTTTCTGATCGTCCCACTGCAGCCATTCTGCGCGCGTCCAGGTGGTGCGCCATCGAAAGCGTCGGCGAGTATAAATGCGCCCACTTTGCTGCCGCTGTCAGCATCCCTGTAAAGAGGCAGCTGCATCAGCGCACATCTCGATCCTTCCCACCAGCCTGACAATTCTTCACCTGTTATTTTGTTTCACTCTGATTTTCTTTTGCACGCAAATGCAGCGAAACGCGACCACGGCGCGGTTCGCTGCGTAATTATTCCTAAATTCATACCGCCGCGATGTTCTGTGACTAAAAAGATGAGGACTGGTGTGTGCCGACGGTCTGGAAGTTAAAAAAAAAAGAAAAGAAAAAAAGTAGAACTCTTTTTCAAGCAAAGTCTTTTTCATTTGTCTCTGAAAAATCATGGAGAACAGCAGCAGCAGCAGCGTCTCCGGACCGCTAAGCGCGCCAAGTGTGTGCGAAGAGGACGAGGGGGTCATGATCAGACTTGACAGCTCCGCGGCATCACCGTCAAACTTGGCTGCTTTTAACCTTTCTCTAAACTGCTGGCTTCACATCCTCTCCCGGGAGTCCTCACTGGACCTGCACGCAGACTCCTCCAACCTGCCGGTAGGTCTATTTGAAGATTTAGCGGGACTAAATTCCTCTGAAAAAGGCAGCTGTTCAAATCATCTCAGTGTGTGCTGAAGCTAAATCTCTGTTTATCTTTAAATATATATGTACTTTTATTGTGCTGCATGCTTTCTGCAGCTGCGTGTCCTCATTGCAACGGTGTACCTGGTGGTGTGCGTGCTGGGGCTTGTGGGTAACCTCCTGGCGCTCCTTCTGCTCCACTCCCACCACCGGAGCCACCCCTCTTCCATCGACTGCTTTGTGTTGAGCCTGGCACTGACGGACCTCCAGTTCGTCCTCACTCTGCCCTTCTGGGCCGTGGACACGGCTCTGGACTTCCGCTGGCCGTTTGGCCGGGTCATGTGCAAGATCGTGAGCTCGGTCACCACCCTGAACATGTACGCCAGCGTATTCTTCCTCACCGCCATGAGCGTGACCCGCTACCGCACGCTGACGACTCTGAGGATGGAGAGCCCCGGGGTGGCCACCGCTCATGCCAGATGGGCCAGCTTAGCCATTTGGATGGTGTCGCTGGTGGCTACTCTGCCTCATGTGATTTACTCCACCACAGTTCAGGTTTGAGGCTCCATCACCTGCGTTTATTGATAACGATGCCCATTTCAATGTCTCACATCAGCAACCTTGAACACAGTTTTGCGTTACAGGTGTCGGCAGATGACGAGCTCTGCTTAGTGCGCTTTTCCGAATCGGATGCGGAAAAGTGGGACCCTCAAGTGCTGCTTGGACTTTATCAAATGCAGAAAGTCCTGCTGGGATTTTTAGTTCCGCTCATCGTCATTTCTGTGTGCTACCTCCTCCTGCTGAGGTTCATCCTGAGCAGGCGCGTCGTGAGCAACACGCCCAGCGCCGCCGACAGTTCAGAGTACGAGAGGGGACGCCAGCGCCGCCGCTCCAAAGTCACGCGCTCCGTCACCATCGTCGTGCTTTCTTTTTTCGTCTGCTGGCTGCCCAACCAAGCTCTCACCCTGTGGGGGGTGCTGATCAAGTTTGACCTGGTGCCCTTCAGCAAGGCCTTCTACAACGCCCAGGCCTACGCTTTCCCCCTGACTGTGTGTCTCGCTCATGCCAACAGCTGTCTCAACCCAGTGCTCTACTGCCTGATCCGCAAAGAGTACCGAGTTGGCCTGAAGGCGCTTGTGCTCCGAGTTTCTCAGTCTCTCCGAAACAGCCTGAGTCTGTCTCTGAGAGGGAGGAGAGTGGAGGAGGCTCCCCCAGTGTGGTCCTGATAAACAAAGACATTGATATGTGATACAGCAAGTGCTATCATTGGACTTTGAAGAGAGGTTAAAGAATAAGCGTTTACCTTCAAGGACTCAGAGCAACGACCCTGATTTTCAAGTACTAAAATAACTAACAGAGACATCTCTCATGTGTCAAGTACCACAACTAATTCATACACAATAGAAAATGAAAAAAATGGATACAGCTGGAAAAATCTTTCCTACATTCAGAAAAGAATAAGAAAGAATAGGATAACTGGTAGGAACCATTGAATAAAATCAACTTTGAATGCTATAGAGAGAAACATCATCTGTGAACTGCAAGAAAAATACATTTCAGAGATTGTTTACCTGTCAGATGTGTCACCCCTCACTATGTTCGGTTGACCAGTGTGAACCAGGTCATGCGGTGCTGCTTCGGCAGATTTTGTGACTCTCAGACGGGTTCCGGTGATTGCCCTAAATCACCCTGCATTGAAGCTCTTGCCCTCCTGATTGAACAAAGATGATTGATTAGCAAAAGTATACAAGTCACACAGGCTTGCAGTCATCAGATACAGGATGAGATCTCCAAATGTTGGACCAGCGTGCCAAACAGCTGGATGGGTGTATTATACCTCTGGCGTTGCTCCGGTAACTTGTAATAAACAATCTGATCCTGAACTTGGCCAGCTCTGAGCTCCACAGCGGGAGTCGCAGCCCCCTGCAGTCCAGTCTGAATATCCCTACCTGTGAAAGTGTTTTCTGTCCTCTGCACACCAAGTACAATCATCACTTCTGTGATTCTTTCTGTGGTTTTTGTGATTCTTTCTCTCTGCAGAAAGAGTTCAAGCTCCCACATTCTGTGTCACTGGCATGAATTGTCTTGTCCCGTCCTGCTGTTCATATGTGGAACAAGTCTGTGATTACATGTATGTAGCATGACGTTCAATAAAACCACAGAACACAAGAGCCGAGCGATGCCCCCTGAAATTTAATTCCGGGCGGAGGAGGGGACAAGGGAGGGTAATGAGTCAGGCAGACAATAGCCGCTGCAAGGTTTTACCCTTTTGCAACCTTTAAAGACTGCAGAATAATGGCCGTCTTCAGCCGTCCTCAGATAGGGGCCGGTGCTGCCGTGAAAAGCACCCACTGTATTTTTTCCCCTTTTGATCCCAGCATCACATACTTTTCATTCTATAGAGATGGGACTATTATGGGATACCAAAGTGAGTTTCATGCATGTGAGACTTGGTTAGTAGAGGGCAAGGTGGGGGGCATTCTGCAGCAGGGGTGCATGACATGGCACAACACCGGAATGCAAATGCCACACCAACCAGTCAGAGCGGCTGTGTTCCATCATGAGAACATCCTACATTTCTGCACATTTCCTCCTTTTTCCTTTAAGCAATTGAATTTGCCGTATTAGTTGCAGAATTTCTTACCAAAGTCTGAAGCATTCGACAGAGCAGCAGCAGTCCATCCTCTCAGCCGTGAAACGTGCTTCTCTGGCCTGTAGCTTTTGGCAGAAAAAACTCCTCCTGACAGACGCAAGCAAGGATTTTGCTACGTGTTCTGAATTTCATCTTCAGGCAATTTTCATGGTTGGAAATCCATTCATGCGGTTTCAATCAGAGACACAGGGAAAAACTCCATGTTGGCCAATCAGGATCATAATTATAATAACAACAGGAAGATCTCTTCGATACACAGTGTAATCCATCCTTAATATGGAATACAGTGTTTTCTGGGCATAAGAATAAAAAAAAATTAGACAATCAAATTGGGCTCCACTTACTGTTCTGACCTGTTCTGGAGTCTTTACGGTTGAAGGACTAATTTGACATTGTTGAAACAGGTTGTTTGCACTGGTTCCAGACAAAAGTGCAGCATTACTAAAGGAACCCTCAGGATGTGGTCATCCTTCGATCAGTTAGAGATCGGTTCTGTGACATCTGAATTAAACCACATTTTAAAATAAACTGATATATCCTGTGTAATCTAAGCAGACATGCAGCCACAGTATACAAATATTTCCTTAAAAAGGTCGCATGAAAAAATATCACATTAAGCCTCTGCAAACTGAACAGCTGAGGAGAATGACACCTGCCTAACACTAGTCATGTGTTGCACTGATTCTAGAAAATAAAATAAAAAAAACAACCTCATTTCTTCCAGCCCGTCCAGGAGGTTTCCCCCTCTCACTATAAAGCAGCAAAACACTGGGCAATCAAAGACCAGAGGAGCAGTAATGAGGGTGGCGTAATGATCCATTTAGAGGGAATGCTGGTCTTTAAACCTGTAATGGAGTCACTATCTCTGCTTGTAAAATGTGCTGCCTACACATCCAAAGGGACAAGACGTCTTAATGGACTGAAGCACATTCACCGTCAGACACTCAGCATTGTGTTCCCTGGAACAATCATCCAGCAAACAGCTGTGACTCAGCGCAGCGTATCGCTACACGTGAATGCCGTCTCTATTCAAAGAGCCCACAACAAACAGTGACAAAGACGCCACGTTTTCTTTTGACAGAACTGAGGTCTGGTTATTGGGCTAACTAAGACAATGCTGCTAGTGACATTTCAACAACAGGTTACGCATGAATTCTGAACTGGTTAACTGGTGCAGAAACATTCTGTTTACTGAAAAAACATACGTAAAGTTAAACAATAACGTGTCATTTCCTGACAGAGAACTAGGTGTTTGTCCTGAGTTAAAACGATTGTAGAAAAATGCAACATCTGATAGTTTTGGAGAAACATTTTCATTACTGGTGACAAAAAAAAATAGGTCTTTGAAGGCCGGAGTTTCATGTTTTATAAAGATTTGTTTTCGTCTGCCTCTACTTTCGCTTTCTTCAATAAAACCTCCTCCTTGACATCCACAGAGTCCGTTAGCGCGTCAGCTTCTCGTTTCCTCTCCTCTTTCTTCACCTTCATGCCGACAGGAACCGACTGGTGTGGTTTGACATCAGCCGTGCACTCTGACGTTATTGTGGACCTCTCACAGATGGTCGGCCCCTCCCATTTTGGAATGTCCAGTCCCAGCAGCTCCATCAGCTGTTTAATGATATCATCCACATAACCATGGATACGCAGGTATGAATGCTTGTCCTGGGGGAAGGTGCAGAAAAACCGTGACCAGAGGCTCAGTGGACAATGTGAGCAGCTCATATGTTAATGTAGTTTCAAGTGCTGAAGCGTGGCTCGGAGCTCAGATTGTGGATGGCGGTGCGATAAATGAGACTTACATGCTTAGTGGGCTGCAGGTTGACAATGGCCAGCTTCCCTCCCTTGCGCTTTGTGATGAGGGGCAGATCTCCACTGGGTTTGATCTGCATGGATGTCCCGAGCGTCAGCGCGAGGTCTGCTCGTCTGTGGAGCCAAAAGTGAGACCCAGCGTGTTTAAAAAATGAAAAACTTGTGTCCAGGATGTACAGCTGTATCCTGGTGCCTGCTGAGAAACAAGGCTAGAGACTAAGGGCTAAATATAAATAAATGGTTCTTGCTGTTATGGCACCACTGAATACTTGTTGGGAGCAACTCAGGCAGTGTGTCATGTTTTAAGTAGGAGCTAGAAGGTTATGCAAAAAGCCACAACACTTTTCATTAATGTTCTGTAACAAGTCAGGATTGGCTTTAGAGCAATACCAGAACTGCACTTTTCTAAGACTTTAATCCGCTCTCTGCAGTGGATCAACACAAGCTAATGGAAGCCAAAACACCCGGAATTTTTATGACAAGACCTTATTTGCACAGCTAAATCTTTCTACTTTATACTTACAAAAAGAGTAAATGTGAATTTTTTAGGTTGCGGGAATGATTTAGACATCAAAAACAAGGTATGGTGCACACCATTCTGCTTGGTTGTGAATATGCATGTGTCCAACATAAAAAAGGGCAGGTTCACACTGCTGCAGTCTTTGCCGTCTCACCTGCTGGCTTCTTCTGCTTTGTTCAAGTCTCTGTTAGGTAGAGCATCCTCCCAGTCCAGTATAGTGCTTATAAGCTTCCCCCTGTTTGAGCAAAGCACACCACTCAAGTGTAGAAATTCACACTGGTACACCATATCAGTGTGAAGCAAAAGTGTGCGTTTACCTGCAGGCTCTGAGGCCTCTGGATCGCACCACATCGCAGAGCCGTCCTGTCGGTTTCAGGCCCATGACACCGATCACTTTATCTCTCACGTACTGCCTAAAAAAGAAAAAAACAAGACTCCTCATCCGCATACAGCACGCCTACAGCACGCTTATACTTCTGTAACGCATCTTTCCAGACCTACAGCTTCTGCTTGAGCAGCGATGGCAGAAGAATGCTAAAACTTGCCTTGTAGATGCGTTGACAAGACCAAAACAGACAGTTGATTACACAGAACCATGAGCTTATGCACAAAGTGATAAAGGCAAATAAGACCACAGGCTTTTGGTCCAGTTTCCTGGTCACCAAAGTGACAGCAGATAGGCTCCTCTGCATTAAAAATAAAATTAATTGCCTTATGAAACATAACGGTTACTTGCTTTTAATGAATGTCATATATTTTCAATTTGACAAACCTGACTCACCATCAACATCAATAAAATGCTCAAAGGATGATGATTGCAGCACATTCTTCCTCTTTGTGCTTCCTCTTCAAGTCCATTAAAAGGCCAAAATATACCCACAATGCTCTCAAACTCAAAAAAACACATGCCTGTTGTCCACTCATCTAACGTGAAATATGTCCGCAATTTTTCTGCTGCTCAAGAGAATCTACGTCAAACAGACATTTAGAGATGCTGTTGCTTTTGTTGTTTGTGTACTTGTGCCTTGACCTTGTCCTTGATTACATGGTTTTCCATTAGAAAACATAAAGCAGTTAGTGCATCATGAGTTTTTTTCCTGGCTTCTGAATATCCGTGAATGTTCAGGGGTGGTTTCAGTCCTTGCAAGTCTTCATTTTTTTTTGTTGTTTATCAATACATTGTCATAAAAAGGTTGATTCTATTCACATGAAGTGGTTGTATAACATACCCACCTGCCACACTTCTCGCACTCTTCCACAAACATGTTTCCATGAAGCTCTGACAGCATATCCCTAAAGACATAAAGACAGTGCGATTCATTTCGTTTGTCATCTCCAAAGTTAACACCTGGACTTTTTCAGACGATGATCAATATTCCAAGGCCATCTTCACAGAGCTGCTCCACCTGGCAGGCTTGTGCAGATTAGTGTCAAACCCTGCCTCTTCCAGGTTTCTGCAGCCACAAAGATTTCCTCAGAGGACTGAGGTACCATAAAAATGCTGACTGATGGTGGATGGGATGGCGGGGGGGCTGCAAAATTACTTTCCGGTTGAAAAAAAGTTTTAATATTCGCAAAGGCAGGATGTATGTGATGAATGAGAAATTGGATTTGTGGCCTTTGCCCGTGGGTTAGTCCAACATGATTAATAATCCAGACCAGACATTACTCACAGTATTTCCTGAGCTTCATTCACACAGAGACTTTCTGAGAGGTAACAGCAGAGAACTGTCTACCCTTTATTTATAAGTTCCACAAACTGTTATATTTTTATCTCATCAAGTCTGTGGACAATCTTGTTCTTTTAACCTAATATGCAGATCTGTCAGTGACCATTAACATTACAGGATAGACTGTGCTGATTTAATTAAGTGACCCAGGACTAATGGGATTTATTAGGGCTGGCCAAAGTTGGATGTCACGTTGCAGGACAGGGTGGAGTTACCTGGGGAATCCCGATCGGATATGCAATCCGTCCACATTCTGGCTGATGAGGTACTTGAGGTAGCCGGCCCTCTGCAGTCCTAGGAGGGCCATGTGAGTTAAGCTGGGCCGGGCGTCCTCAAACGTTGTTTCAAACTGAGGTGATTCACCCTTCTCTTCTAATGTCCACACACCCTTTGGGCCCCTGAATGGTGAATAGAGCAACAGAGGTCAATTTACTCATTGGCAGAAAAAAATCATAGTGATGCCATTACATAAGTTCATGGTGATGAAGACCAGACAGCAGAGGGATTATAATAAACAGAAATAATAAGAATTTTAGAAAATTTATATTTTTAGCAACTAAGATGCTGAAAAATATTATCCTAAAGCTATTAGTAAATATTTTCAATTTTTAATGTCCATCATACATTAAAAAAAACAAACATAGTATTTCTGTAAATGCACCCTGCAGAACCTTGAGCTCAGACCAAGAAAGAAGAATCTGCAGTTTGTGGTATCACCACATGAATTCAAATAAATAATAAGTCATTGTAGACCTACAGCAATACATTTTAAATAAACCTGCAATAAAGACCCAAGTCTCAATAGTTGTTCTCTGCACAGAAGCTGTGGGTATATAGCGGAACCTTAGAGAAGCAATGGTTTATTGATAATGCTGTCCAAGGTCAATTCACTCTGACAGCCTGACTGATTAAATATTGTTATGGTTGAGGGGTTGAGGTCTCCTGATAAGTAGACATGAATGCACAACAGAAAAACATGTCATGTAAGGTATAAGCTCAACATTGTACAGAAAGAAAATGAAAAGAGTCAGAATCTGCTTTAGTGTGTTTTGCCAGGAAGTCAAGTTAAGTGCAGCTCTCACTGCAGCATCTTAGGTTACACAGCAACTCTTTGGGCCCATCTTTGCTGTTTTTTTCTGTGTCCCTCTTGTTTTCTGAATATCTGGGTGGGATTTAGCAAATAAGACAACAGCACCGTCATGTGTTCACATACCAGTACAACAAGAGAGCAGGGGGAGAATTCTCAGTTACTGTCGCTGGAGCCTCACCTGAAGTCTGGGATGCCTGATGAGGTGCTTATTCCTGCTCCAGAGTGGACAACCAAGTACTGAGATTCTTTTATTAGCTGAGCAAGGATCTCCACCTTTGCCTTAAGTTCTTCAGGACTATCAAACTCCTGTCACAGAGAGAGATAAGACACAGACACCAGGTGCTTTAAGAACCACTAATAGTATTTAAAAGACAAGTCAAGAGAATTTGAAAGGATAGAGAAGGTGGGTTGAATTGGGTTATTAGCCTTTAAGTTACAATTTCGAGAGTTTTACCAAATATAAAATTCAATACACAACAAATACAACAACTTTATTCTGAGGGCTATCTTTAAGGACCTCAAAAGTATCCACTGGTAGGGATTTTTCAAAAGCCTACATAAAAACTTAATTCGAATCTGGGTCTTTTGAACACAACCAAATTGTTTGAATTAAGAGAACACTTAGTCCCCTTACATATTGTGTAGTTTAACATAATCGAATATGAGACGCAAAATATGTCAAGATACAATATTATACCAAGGAAATGTTTTTTTTTAAAAATCCATTATTGCCGAAAGTGATTCATTACTTTAGTGAAACAGGTGGGTTTTTGTCAGTTTTCATGCTACATATGTTCTACATTACCATTTGCTTAGAAATAGCTAATGACAAAATGCTACGCGAAACACTCATATCTTTACTTTAGCTTTAGTGGGCACACATACATGTACTCTATTTCCACCATGTAAAAAAAAAAAATCCTCAAGTATTTTATGTGTTTTAGAGCAATTTAGATTTGAATTCTTTTTTTTTAATATGCGCGAGCATAAACATCATTCTTTAGCTAGCCCGCTAGCAGCTGACTACTCAGAAAGCAACTACGGAAACTATTTATTTAGTACCTCAGGAAGACCACAGACACCTTTATCTGCGTACGGCGAGAGCCCGGCTGCATAATTCACAGACATGTCTTTAGGCGACGTCCTCTTCTTGTTGATACGGTTGTTAAGAAATTGTATTCTTGTATTCAAAAAGTGCCAGGTTCCCCGGGCGAGTTTTTGTTATTTGACCTACGTCATCTCTGAGCGACGCGTTGTGCTGCATTTTTGGTATTAGCAAGATGTCGTAAGTTACATCTCCAAACAGTAACATTCTTTTGTTCCTATTAAAAAGAAATGTTTTAATACAACGAGTCATTAAGAGGGACATATTAAATATAACAATTTACGTGTTCTACCGAATATATCATATAAAGTATGCTATTTTTAGACTGGAGAGACAAATATTCCTATTGTGTGAGAATGCAACATGCTCTTTTCTGCCATTATTACCTTTTAGATTAGATAATTTATATTTCTGTAAATTACGAAATTAAGCACGTTAGTACTCATTTACCCTGGTAAGTTTTTATTTCATATTTTAAATAATGGGAAATGAAAAATAAAAATAAAAGGGTGGGTAAATACAATACCACAAGCATCCATACAGCTACATGTGCAGTCATGGCTCCCATCGTTAAAGCTTCAAACCAACTCTGAAGACCATCTAAAGAGGAGAATGACTGCATGTTATGTTATTATGTAATTTATTATCCTGAGAAATTCACTATGAAGTGCCAATTTGAGTAAAAGAACAATCAATATTGCTGATGCAAAAATATAGAGGACACCCATGCATTCAGAAAAATTACATCATAACTTGTCCTACCAAAACAAAAAATTAAAATTAAAATAATACAGCGGCCTTATACACTGCACCTGCGGGGCTAAAACACTATCCTTACTGATATAGCAACAAGACATTTTGTCAAACGTGTCATATCCAATCTTTTTAACCATTAAAATTCAAATAATCTCATCACACCACTCATCCTCAGGCAAACACTGCAGGCATCGTAACTCAAGGTATAAACTAAAACAACGATCACAAAGAAGCAAAAACGAGAACACAACAAACAGCCATATAAGGGTCTGAGCTTTCGTCTACATATTTTAAAGTCTTTGGCTCCATCAGGCTGCTGTGAAAACAAACCTGAAGAGAGATTTTAAAAACAGCGGCTGTACTGGTAAACTGGGGAAACAGAGCTCCTTTAGAAAGATTTCAACAGTAGGTAAGGAGTAAGGAACTAAACAAAACAGTGTTACAATCCGCTAATTTACCCAATGGATAGTTACCAATGGATTAAAGATAATCAGAATTCCCAAATTTGGGAACAAAGCCCATTTTTTTTATTTTTTTTTAAATTATTTTTAATTAGTTCTGCCTGTCCACAGACCCTTCTTACGTGGAACTTAAATCAAACACAAATCTTAACACCAAAGCTACTTCAAACAACATAATCCCCACACAAAACATGACAGAGAAAAACATCCAACGGGTACAAGAAGAAACACAGCAAAAGTTCATGTTCCCAAAAGAATGTTCCTGAAGATCCAACCTGCTGGCTCAGTGTTGCCAGTGTGTCTTCTCCAGATAAAGAGTTCACTGGGATCTCCATCAGCATAAGTCTTTGTAATCAGAGAGCTGAGAACAGATCATGATGTAGGTAAACAGTCCACTAATAAGAAAAGACAATTAGCCTCTACTGATGTTCTGGCATGCACAAGATCTTTAAAAACATCAGCCTGTGACATCCCCGTCCTTTCTCTAGTGGTACAGACTGTGCCCCTTGGAAACATGTAATTGAGCATTTGCAGCAGACTGTTTGACACAAAACTGGTTGCTTTAGTTTTTCAGTCATATCTCTGTCACTGGCAGCAAAACCCCATTACAATTAGTGAAATACACATATGCATGAAAGACACTGAGAAGAGTGTGGAAGCGTTTGCACCAGTGCAAATGTTGCTAAAGTTAATGGTGGGATTATACCATTAACACCAGGGTAAGGGACCACTCACTAAGATTAAATAATTTTTAAGTCATTCTTTCAAATTAAGGTTTAAGGTGATGAAAAATAACAGCTGAAGAAAAAAGTAAGTGTGACGTTTGTGCTGGTGCAAATCTCAAAAGGTCTGACCTTTCCACAAGGGTGCATCGACTTTTGCCTCCAGAAAAGATTTCTGAGGCTCAGAAAAACTTGGTGGCCTAAGAAGAGAATCGCTAGCAACCCAGAGAAAGAGTAATGGGGTCGCTTGTGTCAGACACATTGGGAATACTGTCAGAAAGCGCGTCACGACTCCTCGTTGCCGGAGTCGTCCTCATCGTAGCAGCAGTCGCTGTCCCCGTCCTCCACATCATCGTCATCATAGTAGTCATAAAAGACGTCTGAGCCTTCATCAGGGGCCGGGACAGGTGTGCGAACACAGTATTCAGCTAGCGTGGTGGGGACCTTCACGCCATCGCGTTCAGCTTCTGCCTTGGTGGCCAAAACTTGCTTCCTGAGACAGTTAAATATAATGATTTAAAACCAAAAATAATCAAAGACGTTAGTTCTCACCTAATATTTTTCTGAATGTTGAGCTTCACCTGATGATCTCTACGTATTCGCGGTCCTTGCCCTTGCTGTCTCTCCATTTGCGGTACATGACAGAGGCATCCACATTTGCAGGAGAAAAGGTGTTGGGCTCATTCAGCAGTGAGATTACACTCAGCAAAATGGTCCTGGACAACACAGCAAACAACTAATCAACCTACTTATGCACTGGTGGCAATTACAGCTACTCTGAGTTGTAGGTCTAGGATACAGCATTGATTTATCATCAAATTACTTGCAAATGTTGCAGTCCTACATGGGAAGACTTAGAGGACAACAGAATCTACAATCCACAACAAATTGTCAGAATGGAAAACCTAAAACCTGCCTGCATTTCTCTTCTAGCACCAACTTAACTTGTTGTTTAAAGAGAAGCATGTGCTTACCGGACATTCTGGGTAGGGTTCCATCTCTCTGAAGGCAGCTCTCCGCTCTGTGGGTCATCCACTGGAGGATGTAGTATAGAAATGCATACATCTCCATTCTAAAAACATAACAGACAAGAACGTTTAGTCAAATACATATAGATAAGTAACAATTAAATTCATTATTTAATGCTCTTGCGGTTCTTCACCTCATAGATGTTGGGGTGCCACATCTTGGTGAGGAACCGGAAAGCAGGTGGGGAATAGGGATAATCTATAGGGAACTTAATTCGAGCCTGAGAAACGATAAGAGACATGCTAAATACAAATACTGCCATGAAGACTGTATTCACAACATGATGTCGTTAAGAACGTCTAAATAATAGTATATTTAATGATTCTATCATGGTGTGATCTGAGAAATAGGGTAATAAACTACAAATCGTTTCAACTTCCCAGGTTAAATTGGTCATTATTTTGATTCAATAACAAAGATTGCAGAGACCTTGCAATCTATTTTATTCTCACCTTAAAATAGCCTCCTTCGTAGTGAGTGTTCGGAGGTCCGAAAATGGCCACTTCCCAGTTGTACATATCAGCCTCGTTCACCAGTGTTATTTTGAATCCCTCGACAGGCTGCTCCTGGAGGCTCTTCATTTCTAACATGAGTGCTTTCTGTGAACTGGCTACATGAGTGTGGTCGTGTTGCGCCATACCGACCTTACAACTTGATTACTTTGAAGATGTCTGGAGTCGACAGTCGATCAAGCAGCACAACAAGCTACTAACACGGCAAAATAACTTGTGCCTTTCCGATTTTCGGAAACAATGAAACAGGCCAAAGCAGCCAGGATACGCTCACGTTATTCTAATATTTTCTTCGATTTAAATAAAATATCAAGCTATTTCTGTATTCGGAAACTCGAGAAGTAAACAAACCATAATGTCTAAGCTTTAGTCGATCTACCTGCCAGGACAACAACGGGTATAAGCTGAGATCTGGTTGTAGCAGTTGGCTACAATAAGCTAGCTAACAAGCTCTACCTTACCGAAGAACCACGGCGGAGGGAAGTTTCTAGTTTTGAAAAGCTGACTACACAATGGAATACGCCTATTGATCTCAACTGCCAGCTTAGATAAGCTCTAAAGCTGGGTAGTCGGAATCGTATTTAATATTGTCCTGACCGTAGCCAGGAAAAAAGAAGAATGTTGTTGAAAGAAGTCCCCTCTCCCTTCAACACAGCCTGTAACGCCGTGTGCTTTCTGGGAATTGTAGTCCAGTTTCCACCTGTTAGCGTTACTTTTAACTTCGGAAACAAGAACGTAGCAAAACAACGTACAGAATTACTTAGCTATACTAAAAAAAATACTAAGTAACGTGAAAAAGAATGGGCCTTTAACGCCATATGTTCGACATATTTGTGCAAGAGTAATTTTGGAGAACTACGTTTGCATATAGGATGACGTCACAGAATAGCTATGTTGTTTGTGTTTGTAAAGAGCCAAATGACCTATTTTCTCAACAAAGCCGTTTGGTCGAAACAACACAACTAAATAATATTTATTTTATCCGTATGTCCTGTGATCTATAATAAAACTGCAGATAATAAATACAATCGTTTTGTACTTTGTTTTTTTATACACAAATTTATGTCATCTAAAATGCGCCATGTTGTAGAAAGCCCATAGAGCTGTCTTCTTGGTGCCTGAACAATAATGTAATGTATTAAAAATACACAATTATATACGATGATAAACATTCAGTGCAAGGGACCTATTATTGTATGTTTGATTTTGTTGTTGTAATATATGGCTGCTAGAAATTGTAAGGGCAGAAAAGATTATTTTTATTACCTCTTATTTACGCGACAGGGAGAACGTAGGGCCCCGTAGCCATAAAAAGTTCGTGATGGGTTCGAAGTCTCGTCGTCAGTCCCAGTCTAAGTCCAGAAGTCGTAGTCGGGACCGATGGAACAAGTCCAAAAGGAGTAGGTCTCGGTCACCAGAAAAAAGAAGAGGTCGTAGTCGGTCTGTAGACAAAAAAAGAAATGCTAGCGGGCGAGGACGTTCTGGAAGCGAGGGCTCCAGTGATGGCTCTCCCGGTCGACGTCGGCCACAGCATAGGAGTCGTCCGGGATCCAGGAGTGACTCAGAGAGTGACAGAAGACGGGGACAGCAACGATCAAGCAACAAGTCAAGGGGTCGATCATCAGGGTAAGTCTGTTCTTCCTCCGAAAAGAGGTTTATGTGATGGCCGGTGTTGTGCCGTTAAGCGCACCCCTGCCGAGAAAATGCACTCCCTGTCTTACCCGTTGTTGTGTCCTAGCATCAAATGCGGGGTGCATTCCGCATTCTGCGGCACAACGCTGGCGTTTGTTTGCTTGTCTGTCAGATTGTCAGCAACATGATTCAAAAAATTATGAACGGATTTTATGGCTATGGGGCCAAGGAACAGAAGATC
>BJFM01002037.1:48190-66775 GCA_016586285.1 Arothron firmamentum | reverse complement strand
GTGTGTGTGTGTGTGTGTGTGTGTGTGTGTGTGAGACAGAAAGTCAGTGAAAAATTGAAAGACCCTGTATGTTAACAGCGATGAAATGGACTTCCTGGCAAGCAATGGCAGTCGAGGATGGCACCTCGACGTGCGTGCGTGCGTGCGTGCGTGTGTGTGAGTGTGTGTGTGGCAGTTAATAGGTTTTAAATTGATTTACTGGCACGTCTCTGAAGCACTGGGGCAGATCTGCATGTCTGCAGTGGAAAAGACAGACAGATGGAGGCGAGTTTGACTCACTCCCACTGCACATACATGCTCTCTCTCTCTCTCTCTCTCTCTCTCTCTCTCTCTCTCTCTCACACACACACACACACACACACACACGCGCGCGCGCGCGCTCAGGTTAAATGTAATACTTACAGGAGCTGAGAAAATATTGGCCATTATATTTTTCGAGCTTTTTTACTGTTAGGTTATTGACTGCTCAAATAGGTTTAATAAATGTTCCATGCAACAAAAAGAAAGGTTAGGAAAGGTTTTCCCTCAGTAACAGCCTCAAAAGTGGTTGAACGGAAGCACACCCCGACAAAGATGTAACAATAAACGTCGTAAGATCGGTTCTACACCTTCATATTCTCCCCGTCATACCAGCCAGATAGTAAAGTATGAAGAGATAACAACAAAAATTAGAGGCGAAAAAAAGAAAAGATCTAGTTTAGAGATTAAAATACAGTGATGATAGATCTGATTACAGAAGAAGAAGAGCAGTTTATTATTGTTAAATGTAACATTGTATAAAAATGGTTCACACTGCTCAAACTATTAATTCAAGCAGCATATATGGAATCTAGTAAAAGTGGCTCTTTAATTAAACATGAACATTTCTGACTTTGGTGCTCCCTGGTGGCAGAACTGAAAAGGGCAATGAAATTTAGGAGAAGAACCTGTCTCACGAAAACATTTAGCTCTGCACGGGATTGTTAAAGGTGCGGAAATCTTTAAACTGTGGTTGGCCTTAATTGCACATGAAGGCACGGAGATACAATAATTTTGTCGTACAAAAGTTAAATCTGTAAAACAAGGAATTTAAATATGGAGAAGAAAATACAAAGAGTGCAGTAGCTCGGGTGGGATGGGAGGACTCAGGGAACTATGAAGGGGTCTTGGCCTCAAATTGAATATAAGTGATCTCAAAGTATTGGGTAGCCAGACATAACATCCCGTAATGTTTTTAAATGGTTTGGATTTCCCAATGTACTTCCTTAACCCAGGGCCTCCAAACAATAAAGTCAAGAAGGGAGCATGTGCGCACGCACACACACACACACACACACACACACACACACACACACACACACACACACACACACACACACACACACACACACACACACACATGCGCGCGCGCACACATACACACACACACACATCGTGACAGACATCATGTGGTTCTTATTCACTCACGTTTAATATAATTAGCTCAGGCTGGAGCTGGACCGTATTAGACGTATCATGCGGAGTATTTTGGAGAAGCTGAGTGTGGCAGAGATCTAGCAAAAATATGAAATATCCCGATTAAAAACATGGGAATTGGATCTGTCTTCCAAATAACACTGAACTGCTGAACCCTTGGTTTTACTTTTCAGATGTTTTTTTTTTTTTTTTAAACTAGGCACACGATATTAAAGGGAAAATTCTACTTCCTCATTTGTCAGATTAATGTGAAAAAAATGCACTTAAAAATATTAAATCATATAACACAGGAAAATAGCCCTGTTAAAACTCTGTGTTCCATTTAAAATGGAATTACCTCCTCTTCAGTCCTCCAACTGACTTAACCAGTTCATCTTAAGCCTTAACCAGTAAGGGTGAGATTGGGATGAGGGATTAAACCAGTGGACAGACATCTGCACATTATCAAAGTCAATAGTAGCTTTATTTCAACTGGAGTTTACAGTATTTGAAAACACAACTGTCGTTTATATTAAGCTGCTCAGCTTCAGGTTCAGGTGCTGATTCATTTTCCTCCTTGCTGAAAAGTGTGTGATCTTGTGCTGTTGTTGTCAAGAGAATCACGACTGAGGTGTTGATGTTAAAGTTATCAACATGGTGAATGTGCAGATATACAGTCATACATCGGTTGATCGGAGCCATAAAGCCATCAACAGAGAGCACTGTAGACTCCAGTCAAGTGTTACTCAACAACAAGAAATATAAGATTTTACTTGGATTGGGCAGAGGGCCGAAGGATTGGGGGGAAAAAAAGAAGGAAAAATCCTTTAATCTGTCCGAGTTCTGCTGCTCATCAGCTTTTTGGTATATGACTATAACCACAGCACCTCTTTCTTCTACGTCATGTGCAGAAGCTCTTGGGAACTCTTGAATTATTGCTGGGCCAGAGGCGGTTTATTATACATTCAAGGTCTTCTGGGACTGCCTTAAGGTTGCCTCCTAGCTGCATAATGCTTAGAATGCAAAACACATTGAGAAAAGAGGCTGGTCAGATGCTAAACTTACAACTTTCTACATGAACGAACAGTTAAGTGACATAGTTTATGATGTATCGTTACCCTGCCGGACTAAAAGACGAAGTGTTTGGCTCCAGATGGCAGGATGAAGGTTTTTAAAGGTCATGTGTTTTTATTAAAGCTTTTAGATGTTGTAAGTGTGCAGAGCTTCGCAAATCTTCGTAGCATTTTAGCTTCTCTAATTATCATTGTTCAACAGTCCTCAGTACACTTTGCAAGGACTATTTTGCCATTTGCTTGAGAAAAAAAAAAATTGTCACAGTCTGAAATAACCTTTTGAAAAATGGTTCCTTTTATACATGCTCATTTGATCATTCCTTTTCTTTTTTCAAAGAAGAGACCACTCAGATCCTTTTCTCTTTTATTCAGTATTTATTTTCTTTACAAGCAGACGGGAGGTTGAACAGTCCTAAAACCCCACCCGCAGCAGAAACCTGAACACCGGCATCCAAACTGCCATCCTCTCCTCGCCCCTCGCTTTTTTGCCATTGTAAGCTGTGATCTGCTGTCAAGTCGCATCAGGTGGGTCAGCTGAAAGACAAAAGACGAAGGAAGAAGGCCACCACTGACCTCTTCCTGTTTGACAGGGCAGAGAGAAACAGAAAGGATGCAGAGAGTTTATCAGGCTGCACCTGCACCTAATTCACAGATGCTAAGGAAAGACGTGAAAACAATTCATTCTACGATGGACGAGTCATTGTGTCCAGGCCGTTCACCACATTTTTTTATACCAACTGCTGCACCCCAAGACTTCTCAAAAGATGAAAGAGAAATGTAATTACGGTTGTTTTCTTCAGTTACATGCAGCTTTTAGTGTGAATATCATATGAAGTGGAGGCGACTAATTCCCCCCAGAGGCCTCTCTGATGAGCACAGATAGAGACAGTAAATGAACTGTGCCTGTATTACACGTACCCTGGGAACCGGACAATTAAGACTTCTGTGATCACTCATGGTGTGTGTGTGTGTGTGTGTGTGTGTGTGTGTGTGTGTGTGTGTGTGTGTGTGTGTGTGTGTGTGTGTGTGTGTGTGTGTGTGTGTGTGCGTGCGTGCGCGTGTGTGTGTGTGATTTTTACATTTCAAAGAGCTAAAACTGAGCTGTGTCACACAAAAATACAGGATACATTAGTAAACACACTGACGGTCAGCTGCCAAATCAGCATGCATGGTCAGTTGTAATAATGGTAATAACACAATGGGAACTTGCTATATGTGATGTGACCTGCTGTAATGAAATGGACCATCACATGCCCACAAGGTAGAATGTCTACATATATAAACATGGTGGGAAAACCCTTCATTGCTGTTGTCAGTAATGGAATATTTTGTGGCGACACAGGGCAAAATTGGAAATAATGCTTTGCAGCTGGCAGGAAAACCTCTGAGGTTATCACTAAAGGACAAAACTGACTCAAAGTTGTTACTGAAATCCAATTGGAAAACAAATTCAGAAAACATCTGCTGACCCTTTGACAGTTTCCATTTTTCCGTGCATTCCTCTCAACCTACTTTCCCAGCCTATTCCACTGCATCAGCTGCCCCTCTTTCTTCATTTCTCACCATTTCTCACTCACTGTCTCTTCCAATCCGGCTCTCTGTAGGTGGTGCCCTTGAAAAGGTGGTCCACTTTTGAATCAGTGGCTTCTTTGAAGTCTAGCCATCTCTTCTCCTGGTATGCAATCTATCATTTTTTCCCTTATTTCCCCTCTCATCTGCTTACCTCTCTTCTTATCTCTTCTACCTGCTCCACTTCTCTCCTTACCAAACTCTGCTTCTCTGCCCACTCTTGTCCTTTTTCCCCTCTGTTGTCTTCTCTATCTTTTTGATCCACAAAGTTCCCCAGTATTTCTACACTAGCTTTAAGGTTTTTCACACTGGCCTGACTTGACTCTGACGCTGGACTTTTGCACGTTTTATTAAAGTTAATATTGAAGCAGCTGCAGGTTTTTGAACTGGAACTGTTGAAAAACAATCAGTCACCCAGCAGGCGCACCAAAATAAACTGGTTTTGTTGTGTTAGTGTGTAAGAAACATATGTTAATGTGCATTTAATCAAGAAAAGGAAAAATTGTAATGTCATTTTATAGAATAACTTTAAGAATCCACCAAAACAGTGGTCAAAATTGGGCCAAGACTTTTTCAAGAATCCCAGAACGAACAGATTAATATTCCTCCACAATTTTGGTTAATTTAGAAAAATGCAACAAGCTACAATTTAATAATAGTAATTCTTTTTCTTTTAGCAACGCAGCAATAATGTACAACTTTCATGTATACACTGTGTCAGGAACTATGCGTCCTTAACGCGGTATGGATTCTGCTGCAGTGAGTAGGCAGATCTAATTTTAATTCGTTAGACTCAGCTCATTTGGTTCAGAGCAGAAAAGGCTACAGCTGAGAATAGCACAGCTTTTCTGCTTGTCAGGCAACATGCATTTGACTTCCATACATCCAGAGGCTCAAACATGGTACTCGAGAACATGGTGGGATCCACTTGACTGTTACTTTGTTGAAAATAGAAACCAGTTGAAGCTACAGCACTAAATCGAAGGGTGGCGTCAAAATTCTTCAACAGTTCATGCTGCTCGTGAGGAAAATTTTCATTATTTTGTGGAATTTGCAACAGAGTTCATGAGTAATAAATGAATTAATGTCTGGAAACCTGGATCATGATTGGAACGGAAGTCAACATATAGTTCTATGGCCACCCTGAGGAGGATCAACACCAACAAAGCGGCAGGACCAGATAAGGTGTCAGGTCAAGTCCTGAAGCTGTGTGCACATCAGCTGGCTGGAGTTTTTCAACCTGTCCCTGCGGCTTGCTTCGGTTGTGGTGTGCCTCAAGTCCTCCATCATTGTGCCTGTGCCGAAAAAATCTGCTGTCACCTGCCTCAATGATTACCGCCCTGTTGCACTGACACCAGTAATCATGAAGTGCTTTGAGAGGATCGTCTTAAGGCACATCAAGGACGCCATCCCAATGACTTTGGACAGACATCAGGTTGCCTGCCAGGAGAACCGATCAACAGAGGATACAGTCTCACTGGCACTGCACACGGCCCTGACTCACCTGGAGCATCCCAACACCTAGGTCGGGATTCTATTTGTGGATTTCAGTTCAGCTTTCAATGCTGTGATGAAACTCGACAACCTTGGACTAGCTGCGACTCTGTGCTTCTGGATCAAAGACTTTTTCTCCGACAGGCCTCAAGTGGTGAGAATCGGGGACCGCACATCGTCCACACTGATCCTGAACACAGGCACACTGCAGGGGTGTGTGCCCTGTCCAGCTCTTTTCACGCTGTTCACTCATGACTGCTCCACTTACCCCACAAACATGGTGGTGAAGTTTGCAGATGACACCACCACAGTGGGACTCATATCGGACAATGAGGAGACCCACGACAGAGAGGAGATCCAGCATCTGATAGGATGGTGCTCAGACAACAACCTTGTCCTGAACACCAGCCAGACCAAGGAGGTCATTGTGGACTTCAGGAGATCCAGGAGGATGGAAGACACCACTCTTCACATTCACGAAGAGGAGGTTAAACGGGTGGATAACATCAACCTCCTGGGCATCCACATTACATCTGACCTCACTTGGTCCGCACACACAACCTACCTGGGGAAGAAGGCCCAACAAAGGATATTCTTCCTCAGAAAGCTCAAAAGGACTGGACTCTCCCCTCAGCCTCTGACAAGCTTCTACAGAGCAACGAGAGAACATCCTCTGTCTGAGTGCAACAGTGTGGTATGCAAAGCACAAGACGGGAAGGACTTGGTCCGAGTGGTGAAAACCGCCACACCTGGACTCAATATACGACAGCCAGGTTCAAACAAGAGCTTGTCGTATAGCCAGAGACCCCACCCACCCAGGACCCAAACTGTTAGTGCCTCTTCCCGCTAAGAAGAGGTATAGGAACACCAGCACCCTCACAAACAGCCTGAAACACAGCTTCTTCCCCAGAGCTGTGAAATCCATCACCCCATCTCCTCGCACGCACCCCACCCACAGACTGAGCTTTGAACTGCGCTGTTCACCTCATCCTCATGGACATTCAGAACTGCACTGCCCTTTATTTATCGTGTTTATTATTATTATTTATTATTATTTAATTTCGCTGTGCCATGTACAGTGACCATAAAAACCCTTGAATCCTATGGCAGAAGTGGTATCTGTTATCCGTCTTCATGTCACATCCCTCGTTCTTTCCCTGCTTTTTTGCACTCTATAGTCTTAACTAGTACAAAGTTTTACATTTTTTTTAAAACTTTTCCTTCTTTCTTCTTGAGACCAGCATGCATTCACAGGTGCGTTCACGCAGCGAGAGCAGGGCAGTCACGGTCATGCATGAGCTCAGAGAACAGAGATGAACTGGGCTACAAGAGGTGAGCAGCAGCAGAAACGGGAAGAGGAGAGGAGCAGTAGAAAAGGAAGACAGGAAACAGCCTGACAAGTAATAAGAGTGGAGTATATGTAGGATTGAGGAAGGGGAAGAAAAGAGAAAAATTTGCAGAGTGCAAAGACAGGAAGAGGAAAGTGAAGATGAGAAAGTTGGTGAGACTTCAAAGACATGCAGATTAAAGAGAGGGCCACCTCAGCATGGATGGAGTCCCATTGTGTTTAGTCAGACACCCAACACCTAGTGAAGGAGCTTAAATTACTTCCTGATGATGGCATGACTCCATGAAGCATGAGGCACAATGTCCAGAGCACAGAGCTCACCCTTCACAGGTGAAGGGTGATGCCTTTTGAATCTCAGTCTGCAACAGTCTCCAGAACCCTCCGTGATTCATGTCAAACAAAACTGGTGGTTCTTCAAGTACTCAGCAGTTCAGGGTTAAAATTCAGTGGCTGTGAGTGCTGCAGATACCTACATCAGAGTCGACAGAGCCCCTTAGCAGGATCCAGAAGCAGCAGTTTAGTGGGGATGTGCAGTTGTGGATGGCTACCATGAAACCTCCCACTGCTACAGGCCCCCTGGGATGCCTGCGCAGGTGAGACGCTGCATCGCATTAAGAACCAAGCCTCGGATCTGCATGCTACTGACCCCAAAACTCTGGTTCATTTTTCTGCTTGACATCTTTTAGAGTGTGATTCATGTGTACTTGAGTGCAGTTCTCATCGGATGTAAACACAACTGTGCAAACATGCGGAAGTGAGGAGTCAGCATTTCTCACCACCTCTTCTTGGTCTCAGAAGGAATGATATCCAGACATTCAGTCCCATTTTAGTCTCTCTTCTAGGCAGTAAAGCGGAAGGGATTCATGGCTCGTGATATAAATCATTTACATGTGTGCAACCACCTACTCAGCAAAGCTAAAAATATCCGATATTAAAAACTAGCAAAACTAGATTTATATATGACTATATTAGTATTTGGACACCCCAACAAGTGACTGATCAGTCACTTATATGGCCACAGGTGAAGGCAAGCTGACTTCACCCAGTTGTCTTGTTGAGTCACCTGACACTGCACAAACTGAGGTTGACGGACCAGATGCTCCTGGGTGTTGAACTGAATCAAGTTTCACTCATTCAGCATGTTCATAGCCTGATATTTAGGCATGCTATTAGCCATCAAGGCAACCAGAATAAGCCTTTCCGTAATAAAAGGTCTCAAACGTGAATCGATTCAGGGAATTAAGAGAATTACTGGCAGGATTTAATCAAGTCATGTATCATTCATACTGAGGTCATCAGTGGTTGTTGGTGTCAATACAGCCCTTCACTGTCTTAAGGCCCTTTAATAATTACAATGCTTGAAGCATAATCTGAGTTTTCATTTAATCTGAATTCATTAATTGTTCAGAAGGCTGCAGCAATCGATGAGAGGTTAACGAGAAGACCGTGTTTTCCATGATAAGATGAAACCTGGAGAAGTTTTTATGTATTTATTTGCACATAAATATCATGTTTAAAAAACCCCCACTGGGGCAGAAAATATTCTGGGAGGTATTTAGCTGCTATTTTTTTTTATCTAAGTGAGGCTGCTTAGCACCAGGGTTTTGAAAGACAAGACCTTTTTGTCAATGAAAGGTCAAAATATTGACTGGAAGCTCATTTGCAGCCTTGTTACTTTCCAGTCCTGGAGGGTGTTGAATCATGGCAGGCTACTTCAGTAAAAAATATGGTTGCTGCCTTTCTCCAACTACACCTATTATCCCATAATATGATATAAGGAAACAGCCATTAGCCAGTGAGGCTGCACTCTGTAAAGCTCATGCTCTCCTAATAGTTCCCTCAGGGGCACTGAGGAGTCACAATATATCAGTCCAGCTCCATCCTCACCCGTCTGTCTTCCTTTTTAAGGCCTATTTTTTGGTAGCAAGGACAGCAGAATGACTGGCTGCAAAGATCATCTTGTTGCTGGACAGGGACATCTGTCTGCTTCCATAACATAGTTGGACATCAGTGGGTTAAATATTTGAGAAAACTTTGTAGCAGAAATGCAGAAAACTATCAATTTGCTTGCTTTAAAAAAGACCCAGGACACACTGGAGGAACCAAAGCTCTCAGCTGGACTGAGAATGCCTCTGACTCCTTGCAGTGGTCTGGGATGGGGAAGAAAGTCCTTGTAATTGAATACTGTATAAATTCCTTAAATTAAAGAGATGAATATTCAAACAAATCAAGAATAAAAACTTAAATGAATTGACTGTGTATATTATTTTGCCAAAAACTGCAAACAGCTCTATTATTTCTTTCTTTCATAAAAAAGATTAATAATGTCTCTGAATCATCTAAGGCAGTGTATGCATGTGTGTTTAAAGGATCTGAGGACATTATTCCAATCCCCGTACCATGTAAGTTTTGCAGTTGCACCTACCACTTACGTTTGAGGGCACTTTGGATCAAAGCCCTCATCATATTTTACAAATTAGCCCTCCTTGCATATTCATAATGTGCTTTGATTCTTCATCAGGTCATGTGCATCTCTCTCAGGTGTCAAAGGCTAAATTTTAGTATGAATACTAATGCACACCAGCTTTGATTGAATATGCAATCTTCCATTTGTTTCTCCTTTTGTGCCCCTCCAGTTATTCAGCATTAAGGAGCTCTAGCTGCAGTAATTCCCTTGCTTTTGTACATAAAATGACACTTAAAAAGGACACTTTGAGTTGGCATCTGTCGTGCGGCATGGGCTGCTTGGATTATATTGTGTATGCGCGATGGGAAGCAACCTGACTAAAAGGCGAGCATAAAAATGTGGAGTTCAATTTTCTTAACGTGATGGACATAATAAACACATCCACTCAAGGTTTGTTTAAAGTACTCTGGATCAAAACACCAGTCCTTCATTTACATTCAGATGATGCATTAATAGGTCTTTAAAGGCTCTTCCTTCTGTGAGATGCTGAATAATAAGTATGGCAGGACTAGAAGTTGTGATTATCACCCCTGAGCAACTACTGAATATGGATTATGAATGTTTTTTTTGTTTGTTTGTTTGTTTTGTTTTTCCCAGTTAGAGCTGAAATACAGACACCAGCATCCAGGGCACATCTTTTGTTACACATAGAATGTAAAGACCAAGCTTCTGAGCAATTAACCACAGAATAGGTCACAGGTTTGCCATAATTATGTGTAATATACATGAATTATGCCCCTAGTAGGTACTTTAAGAATGCGAGATGACAGGTTTGATCCTAACTCAAAGACTTCCACGCCTGGTTTCAGATGCGTGACTAAGGTGGGCTTTTATAACCCGGAAAGAACCAGCATTATTCTCAATCCCTTGATTAGAAAATGTGCCAGTTTACTGTGACTCAGGTTGATGAAGGTGTAACTTCTCATCCTACATGTCATTTCACTGGGATTTGTCAGGTTTTCTGGTGTTAGATTGCTGTGGAAAAGAAGCACAGTAACTCATGGGTAGGTTTCTTGTCATCCCCTCTTTCTGTTGGTGTCACCATCTGACTGTCTTCCTCCCTTTTCTTTCAGCCTGCGCCTGGTCAGAGTAGATTTTCCTGACATACGTTCCTGCCTGTTCTGTCTCAGTTCTCTCAGTCTGTCAGGGTCGTGGTATATTTCCCTGGGTGTTTGCTCACAAGATTATCTGATGTTGGTGAGCTGGCCCTGCAGTAGAATTAATTGCATAAAACAATGGGGGTGTGTGTTTTGCTTACATTTAGTTACTGTCTGATAAACTGCCTTGACCAACAGCACCACCATAAAAATCCTTTAAGATTACTTTTTTATTTTTTCATGTAGCTCAGCAATATTTTTTTTCTTTCTTCTGTTAAAATATCTTCATCTGATCATCAGTCATGTCATTTTACAGCCTACTGAAGGGGAACAATTGTTGATTACTGTTGCAGCAAGTTTCAGTGCATCCACAAGATTAAATAAATTTTTTTACACTTCTTGAACACATGAAAAAATATTAGCTCACAATCATAAACAGATAAACATATTCATGCATGGCACACATGCAGGGGCTCTCATTCTGAGGGCAAATACGCATCCACAAATTTGCTTTGTTGTTCATTTTCAAATGTAAACAGCAGCGTGGTTTACATATCAGTGATGCTCCAGTGCCTCCAATGCTACAATATTTAAGATTTTGTTAAAATATGAATTCATAAAATCATTTATTGTTGATTTGTTGTGATGCCACCCATATAACCACCCACACACTCATTCTTGTGTTTCTACTGTTGTGAGAACTTTAACAGACATACAGTACATCCAGCTTCTCACCCTAACCAGATTAAGAAGGTGCTTTCCCCAGGGTGGGGCTTAGCCATCCGCTGGTGCTGGCCTCTGCACATTCACCAAAATGTAGGAGTATCAATTTATTTCTGGTAGTGGGGGGCTGCCTTCGAACTGTCCCCTGTACCGGGGCGGCAATAGCTTAGCCTGTAGGGCCCTGGTTCAAATTGGAATGTGGGCTTGTAGCGACAGAGGTGCTGGGACATTTTCAGACATTTTCAGAGACGTTTTGATACACCATGCCTATGAAAGTCCTCCCAAAGATAGTGGTATACAGATGTGTGTGGTTGGGTGTACAACTTCATTTTCCAAAACATGATTTAATGACTTAATATTTGCTTCTCACACATTCAGTATTGTCGAAGACACATGTAGCAATTCTACAAAATATCTTGTTTTGTTTTGTGAAAAAACAAAAATTCGGCAGACAAGAATGTTCTGTTTTGCTGAGCTAATTTCCCTTAATGGGTGTGATAATTATGTATTTAATCATGTGTGACCAGTAAACGGTTGTTTAAGGGCCGTTAACTCTCATACCAGACAGATTTTTTACCCCTGCAGACAGATACATGGTAATTATGTGATATTAAAACCCATCTCATACGCTGAATTGTTTAGCTGCGTAACTTGAAAATGCAGCAATGATGCTATCAAAGTTCTTCTTTTTTTTCTTTTTTCTTTTTTTTTTATTTTTTTACAAAATCAGAATGTGTTCTGTATGCGCAAATGTAAATTGTTAAAGGATGACAATCAAAAGTCATTGAGAACATGATGTTTATAACATTGACAGTTTAAACTTGGATTTAATTGTGGACGCTGTGTTCAGCGTGCCACTGCAATGACCCCAGAATGAATCCAAATCCACGGTGATTTCATTCGAAAGCACTGTAATTGGAACACAATCAAACAACGTCAGGTTATAATTAGTGCTTTGAAAATAAAGCCTCAGTTTGGCTGGCTTTTTTTCTTTTCTTTTTTTTTTTGCAAAGAAACGCCTCATATGTGGTAAATGAGCGTGTATAAATTTTCACAGAAGTGTTTGCTGTCGTCTCGACAGCAGCTGCATCCGACATTGTGGGACTATAATCATTTTTATTCGCTTTGTGTTAAATAGACAATGCAACATGTAGAGATCCAGATTTTTACCAACAACAGTTACTAGAAAAACAAGCTGCTGACTGACCTCTGACCTGTGAAGGGTGAACCCTAATCTCTTTCATGACAACCTCCGGACCTTAAACACTAGGTAGTAATAACAGAAACTAAATGAATAATATATGTTAAACAAAGTAAGACACATTTTATACAGTATGTCTTGGGGAGGGATACTGAGGACCTAACAGCAACAGTAAGGATCAAGGGCTGGTTTTTATGATCCTGTAAATGTTACTGCTGTTTGTATCCCGCTGAGGTACTTCAGGGAAATCCTGTATTTAAATGTAACATTTGAACTGTGTATGATAAATTATGTCGGCCAATTACTGTGACACAGACAGCACAGAGAGACAGTCTTGACATCGTTTCACAGAATTTATCACACACACACACGCACACACACGTGCGCACACACACACATGCTTAATCCTATAGTGACCAGTTATTTTTCTGCAGTGGCGGTTTACCATTTTATTTTGAATCAAAGGTCTATACTGCTAACGTGATTTTAAATAAAATACACACTGAAGAGGATGTTTTTTGGACTTAAACAGAAGACTGCAAGGTGTCTGAAACCGGGTTTAACATCTTGTCTTCTTTCTTTCTTGATATTTCAGTAAATATTATATTATATTTATAAAAATAAAATAATATATACTTGTTCTTCCACTCATGATATTTCTGCTTAATAATAAGAGCTGCAACTTGTACATACTTTTGAAATTTTTCTTAAAAACAAACGAAACGATGCAGCCAGTCATTCAGTCAACCAGTCACTAAGAACCCAGGATTATTTCAGAACATGCACACATGCGGCCCCATTAAACTCTCAGCTGTCTTTTAACTGTATTCCTCTGTGACCCCCCAGATACGTACATACATCCTTTGTCTCTGCTTAATATATGACTAATTGGCCACTTTGAGAGAGTGTGTGAGGGGATGCTGTTGATTAGGGTAGTATTTTCTGAACAGCATCTTCAAAGGGGGCTGCACTTTAAGGATAACTGGGGGACTACCACCCTGACGGTTAAATGGGTCCAGAGGAGAATATAGAGAAGGCATTCATACTCTCGCTGCCCACACACATGGAAGTTTAAGATTGTGGTTGTGAGAGTTGATAAAGATATCTTTCGTTTTTATCTTCAAATACAAGCTGATATGTTGAAGAGAATAAGACACAAAGTCATGCTTCACACTAACGCAGTGTGGAAAAGCCGCAGCAGAGGGTGGTTTTGGGAAATCAGAGCGTAATAATACATTACTTCTTTATTTGGTGCCTGCAGAGACATCACTCTCTTGCCTTCTCTCATCTCTCTCTATTTTATTTCATCCATCATTTGTTACTGTTTGTCAAAGAATAGAAAAACAACTGAGAGCACTTTAAAGGCTCATTCATCTTCCTCTGTTCTGTCTGATCTGTCTGTTTTTTCCTTCTTTCCAATCCAATCTTTATCTTACTCCTCCTGCAAACACATTCCTCCACCTCGAAAGTCCTTCTTAAACACCTCATAAAACTCTCATTTATGACCCACTGGAAGCAAAATGCAATTTTTAAAGGGAGCTTTGTAACTCTTCCAGCTGTTGGGAAAGGTCCAGAGATTGACAGAGGAGTGGCCTTTTTTGGAGGCATTCAGTGCACCATGGTTCTGACGTGGTTAAAACATTTTTAATGCATTTCCACATTAATTTGAAGGAGGATTATCACCAAAACCATCCAGTGCTGATTAGAGCTGAGGAGAGTCATGCTCATTCAATACTTTGAAAACTCAAAAAAAAAAAAAAAAAGTGCAGCATTTGTCCCTTTTGTTCAAATGAGTCAAATCAAACAACACTCACAGAACTTTATCTAGCTCTCCACATGGAAGTCCAGCTGCTTAAACAGAGTCCCAAATTAAAGGTCTTTACAATTAAAGGAAAAGGAAATCAGTTGTCGCTCATCATTCCAGCCAAGCCTCCCAGTCTGAAGTGTGCTCACCAATGCACAGGCTATCATAAAGTTATTATTTCTCATCCTTTTCATCACAGTTCAGACTGACAAGAAAAGAGGGCAAAAATGACAAGCAAGGTCATGCACTGCATTCCAGCATATTACTTCCTGAAGTGTGTCTCGGCCTGTTGTGGCGCACAGGTGCTTATAAGAAAACTTCTCTTGTTATTCGAGAAACCTGCCTTTGACTGGAACTGTCTGAGGTCAGAACTTACACTCCATGAGAAAAGGAAAATATCTCTGCTTTTTGTCTGGTCGCCATCTTCTATCCACTAACCTTTGCTGAAAAAAAATCATTCTCAGCAGATTTGCATGTTCAAATCACCTAATAAACTGTTAGATTAGTTATTTCACAAACATATTGTTGTTATTAAGGTTTATTAAGGAGAGTTTCTATTACAGAAATAGCGCAAGGTCTGCATTTGACCTCTCAAAAGATTTTGTTATCCTTCACAACCAATCCTGCTGTCATTTTATTGTCATTTGTTTGCTGCCACTAGGCTTCTGTCTGTCAGACCTTTGTCAAATGTAATGAACTAAACTGGTACGCTTAGCAACTTGGTAAATAGATGAAATTTGGTTGACGGATGTCGGAAGTGTCATGACCCTCTTCCTTGTCAGTGTGAGTGAACAGTGTGACGCGCAGCTTTTATAATAATATAAACATTAATAAAAACAGTTTCTGACGCTGTGAGCCAGTGTGGTGTGACTGAATATGAAGCTCGCTGCTGCTCTTGGTTTGAAAAACATTAAAGATAAGACAGATTAACTCAATTATTGATTGTTCTACTAGACGGTCAAGGACAACAAACAAGTTCTTAAAAAAAAATACGAAGAAAAGCAGTCCTAAACAGATGACAAGGAAGAGTTTGGCATCTTCTTCACAACAGTAAACTGATACATGACCACACACCCTCAGCTCTGTTCAGTGATATTTACCTGAAATTAGGCAATCATGAGACATGAGAAAAGACCAAAGTTTGAAAGTGGGCTGAAGAATAAGTGCATGTTGCGTAAATGTCAGTGTGGGGCAGTGGCCGTTCATTCACACCCACCTTTCACCGATCATTTACACCCACTGTTTCAGCCAGTCTGGGCCAGTTAGGGGCCCATTTGATCGGGCTGACATTTAGGTCAGGGTGCTCCTCTTTAATCTGTTTCCGCAGCAGAGTTTTAAAGACATTTCACTCCACTTAAATGTTCTCTGGTGGAAATGTAACACTTTTCAAGGAAACTAAAATCACTGATGTTTGAGAGACCGGGTCGGGGTCCGTAGTTGGAACCAATAACGAGGTAATAACTTCAGGTTATTTTATTTCATAGTTGCAGCAACATTAAAACAGTTTTGTGGCCTCAGAGTTGAGAAAGGGGTGAAAGTCTGTTCCTCATATAGTATTCTATTTGAAACATTGTCTGTGTATGAAAATTAAAACAGTTATTTACTTCGAGTCATAATTGTGGATTTGTTGAAACAAGTTGTAAATTCACCATCGACACTCCATTGCTTAATTCGTTCATTCATTTGTTGTTGCAAATGTGTTTCCAAGTGGTTTCGTGTTTGAGCAGACACAGGCAACATTAGCATTCACGCTGAGTTGTGTTCACCGCCACCATCAATTCCAGTCCAATACTTGCTAATCTGTTTTTGTTTCCTTTAACTCCTGGGGGAAATATGTTGTTCTGGAATTCCTACACTCTTGACTGTGGTCACCAGCCAGTCCTCGTGAATAATCATCTGTGATACCGAAACAGCATTGATTACATAAAAGAAAACTATAGGTCAACTGAACATTACACAGCAAAACAGCACCATCAAATTCTCTGAAGACTCAATTCCAGTCAGAAGACATTAACTCTGGCACACTTTTATTTTGTATGTGTCAACACAGTGTTTGTATTTTCACCCATGTCAGCTCTTTGGCGCAACCCAGTGAGCCTTGCATCATGTGGGAATAGAACCCCTGGAGCAGCAGCGAGTGGGTGGGTTGATGAAGATGCTTTAACCACAATCTTAAAAGGAATTCCATAATTTGCTGCTACTACTGACTTGAAGATAACATCCTCTTGCAAACTGGATTTTTTCCCTTTATTTACCATTCTGTACTTTAAAAATTTTAATTCTTTTAGACCTTTTACCTACATTTAGAGAATGTGGACTTTTTTATGTTCTTCACAAGAGTTTAGCTTAAATAATCATTTTGAAATAAAATATGCTAAACGTTCTTTGCTGGATAAGAAACATGCATAATAAAGAAAATTAAAAAGGGGATGACAAATACATTTATACTGGTACAATTATTAAAAGAATATTGGATATAAAAACCTTTGCTTGGGATAACCCCCTCCACACACACACACACACACACACACACACACACACACACACACACACACACACACACACACACACACACTATTATTCTTTTTACTCTTTTACCTACTTATTTACAAATGACTTCTGAAGCTAATGCTAGCATGTTAAATGCTTTCTCTCATTTCTGCAATCATCCCAATTCCCATAAGCAGCAGGTACAACATTGCTAATAACGTTAACATGCTGACATGAGGGGTTTACTGTGGTTGTGTGTATGTGCATTAGAACCCCATTCTGAGGCATCTTTTGGAAGTCAGAGGCAATTCCATATTGGTTCTTCTGCTTGCGTGTAATAGTTGTAGTTGTACGAGTTCAGTCCATTTGTATCCTGCTGGGAACATCAATTTCAATGCTCTTTCCTTCTCTCTCTCTCTCTCTCTCTCTGTCTTTCTCTCTCTCCCTCCCCCCCCCCCTCTCTCTTTCTCCTCGACTGTGTGTGCATCAGCTGAAATGCCCCACTTAAGGACAACTTTCCGTTGGCCAAACCGATATTGAATTTTAAATAACAGAGCAAAATATTGGATTTGTGCAACCCATGTCCCTCCCAAAAAGTAGCTTTGCTTAAAGAGCACCAAGAGGACGATAAGAATGAAAAACATCCACAGTTCATATGTTCCGGTGTGTACACCAAGCCTCTCATAACATGCATCTCAAATGGGCACTTAAAGTACACGCGATTACTTTCAGGGAAAGCTGAAACCATGTTCTGTAATTAAGTAGCTTTATGTTTCCAGCCATAAAAATTAAAATAGAACACAGTGTAGCTACATCGGCAACGCTGCACTGAAATAACTGTGAAGTCTACCTTACGCATAAATATGACCCAGGAAGGATGAGAAATACAAGAAGTCATGTCTTACTCCGTATTCTAAGCTGGTTTACTTCTTAACATAGATCCTGTAATGGATGCTTTTATCCAGGCGTCCTCTGTGCATTCCCTTCCACCCTGTGGCCCAGTGGAAGTTATATTATCTCATGTGCTTCAGTTTAATTGCTTTGGCTACTGCTGCTGTTATTGAGCTTCTACAAGAGATCAGTGGTGATGTGTTGATGGTGATGAAGTGGGTTCAGCAAGATACATAAATAAAAACTTTTATACCTCAATATATATTATAGTTAAGGGACTAAATGGGATTAGAATCATCTTGTTTTTGCCTGAGGAACTTAAAGTGTGTAATGTTCAAAAATGCATCACTCATTCTTCACACTTTCACTTCTGATGTGCTGACAGAGTTCGGGTCTATGCGGCTCTGAAGACAAATATTTGGAATAAGCCCTCTTCTTTATTAGATTCTTGTATTTGTGCAAGCTTAAGTAGAAAAAATAGCAAAAAATGTTCAAAGCCGCTTATTCTGATCTGAGGCTTTAACACCTGCCGGCTTTTCAAATTCCTGTCACTGTTTTGTTTTTTTTCTTTCTTTTTTTTTTGGCACTGATTTTGGCCAATTTAAAACCCTGTCACCTCTTCCACCCTTGGTTGCATAACATCAAGTTTTATTGGAGACCCTGAAAACACTGACAGGAACTCCGTAACAGTCATTGATAAATTAACCTCCTGGCCGGCTGGTTACTGCTGGCAGAATGTCAGCGAATGCTTCCACTGTCACTGGGGCCTCCAAATCACAAACCATTCACCTTCATAGCACCGCCTCCATCAACGTTTAATTTATCTTGCATGCAGCCATGCTGGATGGGCGTCATTTCCTGTACACAGTGCTGTTCTCATGTGTGGCCTTGGCAGTGATCGATGGATCGATATCACATTGTGTGTGTGTGTGTGTGTGTGTGTGTGTGTGTGTGTGTGTGTGTGTGTGTGTGTGTGTGTGTGTGTGTGTGTTTT
>BJFM01002037.1:28682-40518 GCA_016586285.1 Arothron firmamentum | reverse complement strand
TTTTTTTTTTTTTTTTTTTTTTTGTCCTGTACTATGACCTACATACTCTCAGTAGAGACTGAGGAAAGTCGTCTTTAACTAACATGACTGAGGAGCATGATGAGGAGCATGATGAATAGCAATGTCCTTCATGATACATCCATCCATAATGCATACATAGGAAGGTGCTACTGGGAGTGCTGGGTTTACAGTTAAATCATCCAAATTTGTCATCATTACTCAGCCAAAGATACAGGCCCAGTGTGTAAAGTATTACTGCGTTTTACTGTAAAATCTATCCAAATATGTACACTGGACCTGTGAGAAACAGAAAACATCTGTTGATCTGTCGGCCATCTTGAGGGTGGGATCTTACCAATCTTACCAAAATGTAATTCATGATGCAACAATTCTTACTTGTGTTGGCTTATCAGGCTTTATAAAGAAAATGGCATTTGAACAGCAGTCAAACACAGTGGATTAAAGTCTCACCAACGTCATAATTTGACAACTCATTTTCATATCAGTCATATCAAAGGTCACCACTTAGACTAATGAGTCTTGGAATAAGTGCTGCCTTTTTAAAAAATGAGCAATCTAAAGTTCATGTTTTATTTTAAACTGCTGCTTAGGTTTGAGTGCTTCTAGAAGCAAATCAGCCTGTCATAGGCTGCACTGGAGATAAGGAATGTGCAGTAAGGTGTGACAACTTATTTTATCTGCCTAATGTTCCTGAGGCTGTGCTACTTGATTCACACTTCAAGTTATCCAGAAGGGTGGGGAGGTCACTGACATTTAATTTCACAATGTTTGCTGCGGTTAGATTCTTCTGTGACAAGAGCTGCTGCTCTGTTGTGAAGAAACTTCCAGGCCAGCCACACGGTGAGCAAACTGGTGTATTTCATCAAATCTGATGCCATTTGTGATGCAAATATGACATTTCTCAGTCCTGGTGTGATCTGAAATGAAACCTAAAACAGTCCTACAGCACATGATGAGCAGTCAGAGTTAATAACGATGTCTTTCTTGTGGTCAGACAAATGTAGTGCAACCAGTAATTAAAAAAACAGATCAATTCTGATTACCTGTATGAGTGTTCTCCCTTTCATCTGTACTTTTCATACTCCTCTCTTCATGTTGATTGCCCTGTTGGTTACTTTAATTGATGTGAATCACCTGTCAGTCTGTGTTAAACAGATGGCAAGGAGCTATTAATGTGTCATTAAGAAGTCAATTGTGCTGTCAAAGTGATGGATAGAATTCAAAATATGGAGACACGTGGACACCTTGTCTCTTCTGCTAGAGTTTATGACTTAAATCAGAAATAACCTCCTTCCAGGTGCAATATAGGATGGCAATTTTTTTTTTTTTTTTGTTTGTGCATCAGGAGGCATATCTGAAAATAATAGTCACATCAAAGTGGAGGTACGACGATAACGCATGAAAAAGGTTGTAATAAGTGTATAAGCGCGTTGACCTGCCGTTAAAGGTGTTTGGCTCCTGCTGGGCTGATAAGCATCACTCAATACGTGGCGAGCGAGCTCTCTGCTCAGCTTCGTCACGAATCCCCAGACAGATCACAGCGAGCTGCTCATTTGTATTCATGGGTGGTGAACGGTCGTCGCACCTTTCCTCCAAAGTACAGCAAGTGTAGAGGGGTGGATGAATGCACACACATCAAATATCTCAGCGCCTGGCTGAATCCAGAAATGGAAGGAGAGGGTGTTGTTTGAACCCAAGCCTTTTTATCAGTTTGACTGACCTTTCAACTTTCTCGCTTTCCCTGTTTTTTTTTAATTATTTAATTATTCAGCAATATACCTTATTAAGATTTAAGATTAGAATTGGAAAATGCTACCGTTACCAGCAGGTTGTTTTTGTGTCCATTTGTGCACCCCCTGCTGTCTTTTCATCCTTCTTCCCTGCAGCAATATGTAACTTTGCCAACAGGATGTTGTGGATGGAGTTAGGTGCGCTACACTCAATCATCAACTCTGTCATTAAAATGGTCAGTTTTTAATGTACAATGGATCACAACCCACATGGGGAAGACTCGCTCCCTGCTATGTTTCTATTTTTATGTGTATATACGGTAAATATGGAAACCATATTCATGTACAATGTAATGTTAATCACTCCTGGAGTACAGGCCTTCATCTGCAGCACTTGCTTCTGTGTTGGATTTATTTTTAGGTTATTATCATGCTGGATGCTGAACCTGCTCACTTGCTAGCTACATAGTATATGGCTAAAAGCATCTAGTGCTGTTCTCTTCTGAGCTGTCATGCTTAGCTGTGGTCCCAGGGGTTACCATGCTATAGTTACAGTCCACAATCTGTGGCATTTCTATGCAGAACAATTTTCTTTTATTGCATTTAAAATACATTGGATCCCAGTAGTGTTTTGCCCTCAGGATGGCTGACTGCTGAATGACATTTTACCAACTTTCTTAGTCATATTTTTATGCGTTTTTGTTCTATATTCTGACGCTTATCTGAGTCCAGGTTATGCAGGCAACAGTTTCAGTAGGGGAGCCACCACCATCCTCTCCCTAGCTACCTCCTCCAGCTCCTCCAAGGCATTACAAGGCTAGATGGGGGATGAAATCCCTTCAGTGTTTGGGTCTGTGTCAGGACTCCTTTTAACTGGACGTGCCTGTAGTGCTTCCCCAGGGAGACATCTGGGATTGACTGGTAAACAGAGAGCTTTGCCTTCGAGCTCAACCTTTTCTTAACAGAAGAGCACAGCCTCCTCATCACTGTAGAAGCTCTGTTAATCCACATGTAGTGATTTTTCTAAGAAAATACCTCTAAAAAAAAAATTCCATTTTTATGCATTACTTGTGTTCTTGAAGTAATTTGTCTCCCAACAAGAACAAGCTTAAAAAAAGACGTAAAATATCATTATCCTATATTTTGGTTTTTAAGTTTTGACAGTAATATAAAATACATGACGTGCCAGACTAAGCTGAAAACAGTTAGAAAGAAAGCGGGCATCTAAGAAATTAAAAGTAGAAACAGAACCAGAGCTGATCTTGATATGAAAGACCTCATAACTATAAGCCTGCATGTGATATCTGCAAAGCCCCCAGAAGAGAAACGCAGCCTTGTTTGGGAAAATGTGCAGCCCTGACTCAGAGAAACAATGATATCCCACACATCAAAGAAATGGTTATCAATAGGAATAACACATTCATATTCAGCGTGAAAGCTTTGCTGCTTCCGCTGAATTGTTAAACATGAATTGACACAGCTCAGAATATATCTCATTTAAAATTTTTAACAATTCTCAAGTGCTGAAGAACTGTAGAGTATTGTTTAATCTGAAGAATCCTTTACACAGAGAGTTGAGGATTATCCCAGACTATATTTGCCCAAGGGGGCATGGTGGTGCAGTGGTTAGAACTGTTGCTTCCCTGGTTCGAATCCCCTAAGGGGGCAGGGGCTTTTCGATGGGGAGTTTGCTTGGTTTCGCCGCATCTGCATGGGTTCTCTCTGGGTACCCCAGTGGCCCTGGGATGACCTAACGACATGTCCAGGATGTACGTTCCCTTTCGCCAAAAGGCAGCTGGGATAGGCTCCAGCCCCCTGTTCAGGGACCCGTTCAGGGAGAAAACAGAAGATGAGTGATGGATGAATTAAAGCATATCTGAGCTTTGTGAGTTTGTGTCTCAGTAAGTAAATCGTCTGTTTATGGCTGATGCAAGTCATTCGGGAACTAACTGTTGAATATTCAAAATGGTCTCGATCGGTTCACTTTCACTTGTTCAGTTTGCAAATAAGCTTCATTGCAAATCTGTTCTACTATTTCTCAGCAAGTGTCATCAAACTTCAGTAAAAACTGATTGATGCATCAGAGCTAAAAAAAAAAAAAAAAAAAAAAAACATCAGCAGGATGGCCATCTATGAAGTTCTAAGAGAAAAACAATGGGGCGATCTCTCGGTGGCTGTATCGGAGGAGCAGACCTTTCTGACAGCTTGTTTTAGCGTTACGTTGGACACAGATGGAAGAGACAGGACAAGCAGCAGGGAAGGCTGGAAAATAAAGGAAAGACAAACAAAACCTTGCTTTGGATTTGTAGGAATGGGCAATATTAACCTAGAATAAGGTGGAAAAGATCAGAGTAGCTGTCGGTGTCAGATACTGTTTACATCTGAATGTCTCTTCCCTCTCTCTTGTCATTTAACCTAAAGCTTTCTTTCCTCTTCATCTTTCTTTCCTTTTTTCCTCTTCATTTTTTTGTTTTAGCTACAGAAAGCACAGTGTGTGTGTGTGTGTGTGTGTGTGTGTGTGTGTGTGTGTAACAGTTGTATTTTTTATGTAATCAGATTATTTTTATTCATCTCTGTGTATCCCTGATATACATTTTTGCCATGACTATTATTCTGTACTCAGTGACCCCAAACAACAGAAATGGCTAAGTTACAGAAACAGTGTATCAAGTAAGATGATCGAACACACACACACACACACACACACACACACACACACACACACACACACACACACACACACACACACACACACACACACAAATATGGAGGCAGGTGGTCTCACACTGAGAGGACTATCATGCCTGCTCTGTTTCGCCCCCTCCTTTACTGAGGATTGACATTTTGTAGGACTCTGCGGGGTTGTGCTGAGGGCAGGAGGGTTGGTGATGAAAAACATGAGTCAGGAAGGAGAAGAGCAAAGAAAAAAACAACAACACAGAGACAACAGAGTATAAAAACAACAACATCTTTGCTGTCTCGGCGAAAAAGACAATAAGTCTTGCTGCCATGAGTATAGCAAGAGAACAAGCAGAGACAATAAGGTACCCAGAGGAGAATGGGGTGATGAACAAATAGAGGGGAAGAATGAAAGTACACACAGATACACTCATCTGAGCCAGCAGAGGTAAATTTAAGGCTATAGCCCAGAAACAAAGACACTTCAGGGAATGGCAAACACACACTTGGGAGCCCTTTTTTCATTTAAATGCACCCAGACAGTGATTAAAAGAGCAAAAGCTTGTCCTGACCTTAAAATGCCCATAAAGGACAGGATAACATGTATATGGCACCATAACTATATTGGTAGAACCTGCATTTTTACATTTAGAATATCATAAATGTCCACCGTACACATATAATGTATCAGACCCTGACCTCCATATTGCTCCCTTTAATCCCCTGTAAAATAAGAATGTGAGAAATAGTTTTATACAACTATCATGGATTCATAGCAGATTCTGAAATCAGCACAGATCAGATAGAAGGTGGAATCTTCACACTGGCACTGAAAATTACCCCAGAGCCTATTCATCAGGCTCGTGTAGAGCCACGTGCATTCAGTCTGTGAAGGTGGGTCAACATTCCATTACCTGAAGTTAAAGCTTGGAACGTTCCATGACAAGAAATGAAGGAGGCCAAAAGCAGGGAGTCAAGATTAGGTCAAATTCTTGTGTATCACTGAGCAAACATCACTCTGTAATCCCAGCTAAGGTTTACATTTGGCCACAACCTGATCAGTACAGGCAAAATCAAACCTAGTGATAACATTCCTGCAAACATGGACTCAACTAGTTCTGTTAGCATGCCTGTGAAATATGTGTTTCTTGTGCATAATTATTGTCCAGAATAAGAAGTTCTGAAAATAATTAAACTTGAAATGCTCGTCCTTGAGGCAAAATGTGCTTTTTGCAGATTACTGACGCTTCAATAACAGCTGCTGGGTGTGTTAGCAGCATCAATGTAAAGTGGAAATTTGTCATGTTTATCGCTGTTTGGGTGAGATTATGGCTGATTTACTTGACTGCAGACTTCCATGCTTCTTGTTTAGTGAGTTTCCATCCTCTCGGGAGTGATGCTTGCCACCAAAAGCGACGGTGGAGCAGATCAGAGTCAGTTGTACGTGGGTGAAGTGAGTGATGCTGGGGAGCAAAGTCTCCGGGATTGTTGTGTTGGAGCTAACAAACTGGATAGCACTCACATTCACATCACAGCTTCCTAACACACAAAAATGCTCCTTGTTACTATGGAGTTAAATGACAACAAATGACAGGTGCAAGCACCAATAGGCAACCCCGCATTCCACATTGTAAAAGAACAAAGTGGAATTTGATGTGGTTTTGCCCACTTTGGCTTACTTTTTTTGCTTGTTTGTTTGTTCGTTTGTTTTTTAGTGATGAGGGATTGACTGTGATGGTCTGACAGCCCTAAAAAGGTCAAAAGAATAAATGAAACATTTAAGACCCAGCACAGATTCTAAATGGCTGCTCTATCATTTCTGCTGTTATAAACTGTTTACCTTTGCTTTGCATTGACTTTTTCCCCCCGTATTCTCTCTTACTCTTATATGTTTTTCTGACAGTCATTTTTCAGTCTCATTTTGTGTCTTTCCTCATCCCTCTCTGCCGTATATAAGCCACTGCTGGGGCTTGTCAGAGAGGTCCATGGAGAACCAATTAGTTGTAGTTTTATGCTTTGCTGTCGAGACAAAGTGCAACATTTGCGCTTTTACACACACAAACTGTTTCTATCAATATTAAAACCAAAGCAAAGTGCCCCGAATGTGGGTAAACATGCAGCGCTCGACTGCATTTGTACGCAATCAAACCAAGATTTAAGGGCATTTTTGTGACATTTAACCCCCACAAGAATCTTCACGGTTTAGGGGAAAAAGTAATGATAAGAAAAAGAAATCTCTCTTTGTACATCTCTGATGTTTGCACTGAGCAAAATATGTCAGCTATTTAATATCATTGCACTCCCTAATGAGCGCATTGGCTCAGGTGCTGTCCAGTTGTAAGCTTTTTGATCAAAGAGTTCCACTGAAGCGTCAGGCTTCTAACCAGCAGCAAAAATGACCACAGAACACCTTCATCACACTTGACTCCAGTTAAAATTTGAATTGATTTTGAAGTATATCGCTGAAACTGCTGAGAGTAGTCATGTCTAAGAAGCTGACTGGTAACTCTGCAGTTTTTTACCACAGACCAGCCGTGAAGTCTTTGCTTCAGGACATGCTTCTCTGTCATATTTGGTGTACTCAACATTAAAATTAAACTTTTACTTTAAACTTTATCTGTAACAGAAAATTATGCTATTGCAAATAAGATACAGTAACTAATGAAAAACCGGTTCCAAGGTACAAACACCACTAGATTTTATTTTATCCTAAAGGACATGTTCAATTATTTGTAACTTATTGTTTATATCATCTGAAACAGTTCACATATTTCAATCTTTTAAATAAATATGTAATTGAAAATGTAATCAAACACAACCAAACTCGCCATTATGAACATAAGGAAGTCAGAGGCAGTTTTTAAGTACCACAGGTTCACACAGCCTTCACCACTAGGCTCCCTGGGCCTGTGCACTTTGAATTTATTTCCAAATGGATTGAAACCAAAGCCCATTAGACACACTGGGATGTTCTGTGCAGCAGCACACCATGAACTCAAGATGTTGTGGATTTGACTCCAGCTTTTGGCATTTGTAACCCATCTTGTGTCATTCTTGCTGTTCCCAATTTCCTTTTTTCCCCTTTATCTTTTCCCCTTGTTCTATATATTCTATTTTCTCATTTCAAAGAGCTTCTCTGGCTTCAAACTACTTTTTCTGTGCCAGAGCCTCTTGTCTGACATTGCTTCTCTTGCCCTCTCTGTGTGTTGAACCACAATCCTGTTAATCCCACTAGTAATGGTGTGTATTGGGAGAGGTATCTAACATCACCATTGGGTTGGTTCTTTGGCTGCGTTATAACCATTTAAACAAAGACTCAGCACCATATGTTTGACAGCATTTTCAGAGCCTCGGGGGAATCTTAGATGTTTAATTACACGAACAAATATGGATATTAACTATTCATAAGGGAGGGACACAGGAATAGGGCAAATACTCACATAAATACATTTCATTTATCTTAATGACAACTTTACAGTAATGTACAGTTTACAAATGCCCCATTTTTTTCCCCATTTGCTTCTAAATGGGTGGTAGAAACGGTGAAATGCACTGTTTGACCTACTTGCAATTTCTATTACTTACCATTTATTCTTAATCAAGGTTGCAGGAGCTTCTAGTGCATATCCCCGGCAGTCACCCTGGAGTATCCTGCGAACCCCCTGCAGGCACGGGGTGAGAAACTCAGCAAAAAAAAGGCACAGACCTGGGATCAGAGCATGCACCTTCTTGTTATGTCCCCGCCCCTGCACCACTGAACTGCCAAAAAGTGGTTTCATTACCAAGATGTTAAATATATCAGTAGACCTATGTTTCAATGTGTCCCTTTCCTGTAAAGTGTAAGGCTTCAAATGTGGTGCGGTGCACTTTACAGAGTGTAAGAATCATGTGAACTCCCCTGAGAAAGACTACATCAAACTCACCTTGCAGCAGCAACATGTTTCCCTGATGTTGACAGATTGCAGCTGCTTTCCCTCCCTGTCTGCTTTCCACATTTCCCAGCATGCTCTAGCCACCGGTTGACCCAGAGCTTTGCTGGATATCTCTCTGGGATTTGTGTGCCTGTGCGTAGGTGGCCTAAACTGTGGCGGGCTGTTGATCTTCTTTGGATCCCTCTCAGGAAGATGCTGGAGGTGGCACAGCGCCGCCGAGACATCTGTCTTAAACCTTGCTCTGTGTCACACCAGACACAACCTCGCTCTGTGTCACACCAGACTTACCTGTTATACCTGTCAGCGCGTGAGCCAATTAGCTGCCAAAGTGTGACATTTCTTGTGTGACTCAAATGTAATTGGAAATGGATTTGTGAAAGCTTTCCTTTTCTCTTTCTGCAGAGAATACATAATTATAGATAAAAATTCTTATGATATTTTTTAATTCATTGCTTTAATACTACATCCATGCTAGCACTAGTGTTTTTTTTGTTCAAGATTTCCTTTTTCTTTTCAAAAGCATCCCCTGGGAGGTACCACTAATTCGACTAGACACTGAATTTCTATCGTGCCAGCTCATCCGTTTGTCTCACCTGACCCATGTGAAATGATTGTTGACCGTATAATTACGTTCACTGACAGAGATTTGTTTGCATGTCTCTGCGTGTTTAAATTAGCCCGCAATGATAAATGATTGTTAAATGAAGCAGCAAATTACTGTCTGTTCGTGTTTCTTGCATGTGCCTCGCCAAATACTGAGGCTGTTTTTCCATTAGCAACTCAATTTTACCCCTACACTGAAGGATTTGCTGTGTTACTGCTGCGCTTGCAGACCTTTACCTGAGGAGTTCTAAATGTGCTGCTTGAAGGAAACAAATAACTCCGTCTGTATTTTGATATGAATAGTGGTTTTTACTTGAATTTTATGAGTTTACTTGAAGTTTATGATTTTGTGGAACTTTGATGACAAAGAAACGAATAAAAATCAACATTGTAAGAGGAAAATGAGGAGAAGGCAGAATTACTTGTGAATTATTCTCTGATGCAGAGAGGATGGACATACAGTATAACAGATAGAAAAAGAAGCACCGACTAGAGGGACGAAAGAGTGGAAAAGCCTTAGACGACTAGCAAGCCAACAAAGTGTGATAAAAATTAGATTTGCATGAATCTGTGACTTCTGTGAGTCTTTATTCTATATTTCCACAGCATGAAACAAGACGGGAGACATAGATCTCTTCAAGAATCGACACAAGCCCACTAATTAAGCAGCTCAGCACGAGCTCTGGAGTGTTATTCTCCTCTGCCATCTTTGTTTCTTGGAGGCTTTGGAAACAAATTCAGGCTCTGTAGCTCATTATTCAGGACAGCAAGAACCCTTTTATTATGCAGATTCAAGAAAACATTAGATAAGTCTTCTTTTTAGGAAAGAAATTGTAGCCCTACAATCAAAAACTCCTCCTTGCTCATAACATAGCAAAAATTCTGCCATGTTGTGAGGTGCTGTGGCCGGCAGGACCTGAAGACATCAAGGGAATCCTTTAAAAACCTCCAAGACTTTTTATTGCATCAGTTTGTTTGCTTGTTTGTTCCTTCCTTATATATATATATATATATATATATATATATATATATATATATATATACTGTATATACTGTATATAGATAGATAGATATAGATACCGAGGGAACAATGGAAGCAGCATCGCATTTGGTATCCAAGGAAACAAACTCAAAAAATAACTTTTTGATTTTTTCCTCATCTTTGCTTTTTGCTTCTTTTGTTTGAGCAGAAAATCACACGTTTTGATTTACTGTTATATTGCAAATTACATCTTTTTCATAGCAGGTCGTGTTAATCATAATGATGATTGCAAACAAATTTAAAATGTGTTTTTCCATTACTAAAGCAATTAATCCATGTCTACTTCCCAGAAAACATGTATTCTTCCCCCAGAGAAATCCCATCCCAGAGTTTCCCTGAGTGACATCATCCCTGTCACTAAACTTTGTCCCGACTTGTGCGGCTTTGAGGGTTGAAAGTGCTGAAGGTCGAAGTGTCTCTGTGTCTGGGCTTCGCTGTAATTCACACGGACACGCACACACACACACACACACACACACACACACACACACACACACACACACACACACACACACACACACACACACACACACACACACACACAAGCAGAAAAGTGCGAAAACGGTGTGTCAAAGTAAGAGTCTGTCACAGAAACCATAAATGGAAACTTTGATGGCTCAGACCACAAGAGACACACATGTTCAGGACTTCAAAGACCTGCCACTGCTCCCACCGTGTGTGTGTGTGTGTGTGTGTGTGTGTGTGGGTGGGTGTGGGTGTGGGTGTGGGTGTGTGTGTGTGTGTGTGTGTGTGCTGATAAGGATACAGAGCGGATGGATAGTGGAATATGCAAAAAAAGGGGGGGTTTTGGAAAAGAGATCAGATCAGCTTAAATAACAGAAAGCATACAATAAGTGTCCAAATATGCTGCCTTAAGACAGAATTGAAATAATTGATGGAAAAGAAGAAAGAAGTTAATTAAATAATTGAATGAAAGTAAAGGAATATATTTTAAAAAATGTGGTAACGGTCCAGGTTTCTATCACCATGATGAAGAAAAGGAAATGTCAGAGGAATGAACTGACAAAAAGGGAAAAAAAAAACAGCAAAAAGGTGATTGTGAGAACAATTTTGGAAACAAATGACCTGCCATGCAGTCTATATACCTGTTGCAAGAGCTACTGTTGTGGGGGGAGGCTTGGAACAGTGGCTGTTATCACCTCAGAGCCTCAGTGGGGAGTTAAAACGTTCCTACTGAGCTGTGTAAGCGAGATGGATGGACATTTATTCAACAAGCAGCCGGTGACAGAAAGCGTAGGCAACTACTCAACTCCCATTTCACAGGAAATTTTTTTACACAGTGACCGTAAAATGAATAGAATAAAAATGTAATTTACACCATTTTCTCTGTTTTCTCAGACTGGTTTTCTTCCCCCTCTTCCTCCATTTTGTGCACAACCAGCAGCACTGACATTAACCAGGGAAAAAGAGAGAGAGGGGCAGTTCTAAAACACCTTTTTTGTCCTGATAGCTACAATTCGTGTCGATACATCAGTTCAATCTAATTTAAAAGAAAAATCATATAAACAAAGAGATCTAACTTTGGACATATACACAAAAGATGCATGCATAGGAATCTGTATTCCTCTACACATAATTTTTACCAGCCAATCACCAGAAGATAAAAAAAACAAAACTAGCCAGTACTGCTTGATAATGCTTATATAAAAACAACGACCTAGGTGTAAATCCATGAGATATATCCTCTTATCCTACTGATAGTATGGTAAAATTAAAGTTGACAATACTGGAAGAATCCAACCTGGCTTAAGCAGAGCGTGGACTCCTATAAAAAGGACCCACTTGGCCACCAGCGATGGTATACATAA
>BJFM01002037.1:3681-28648 GCA_016586285.1 Arothron firmamentum | reverse complement strand
AAGCACACTCAGAAATGTGAGAGCAGAGAATAACACATGGAACAGAACAAGAGACATTAACAGAAATAGACCTGCTGGTGTAAAAAAAAATAGAAGAATCAGGACTGTAGATTATGGATCAAACATGTTACATATCTGTCAATCTCAGACAGGTTCACATCAGCCGATTCTCCACAAACTCACCTGGCTGATCTCCAGTCATCCATCTTACTAAAGTAACCCAGACATGCGCAGCATTCCTCCTTCCTCTGCCACACGTTCTAAAACCTACCTCCATCCCAACCTAGTGTCTCTTGCTACTTGGTTGCTTGTTGTCGTCTTGTCAGTAGAAGTAGGTTGCACTGGCTTACTGGAGAAACACCAATGAAAACAGGCTGGCTCTCTGTGTGATTCCAAATCACGGGAAATGTTTTCAGGTCATTTCATATTCGTGTCTAATTCCAGTCGCACGGAAGTGAGTGGCAGAGGCAGGCTGGCAGGATGTAGAGCGAGTGATGTTCACAAACACAAGCCTGATATATTTTACAAGTGTGCAGCGCTCCACTGTGTTTAACAGTGTACACACAGACACGCATGGCTACACAGGGGGATGCTGGCTCTCCTGCGCTCTCCTTGTTCCTATTTTAATTTGTCTGCTCCCCTGACTTGGTTGGTTAATTTCTTTCACTGCTCTCTTTTCCTCCATTACCTGTAAAATTGTTGCTTTTATTGGTCGACTCATTTGTTGCACTCTCTTGGTGATATTCTAACAAGGTTAATAAAATCTTCCCTTGTTTATTCTGACTTCAAACTGGCTTTTAATTGCTGTATTTTTTTTAGGTATAGCACTTTGACCAGGTTTTTCCACGCTTTTCACCATAGATTCCCATTAGCTTTGGCACAACAGATCTTAATCAATTTCATTCAATCCTATGTGTATTACAAATGATAAACTCCTGGTTCTTTTCTAGTTACTCCGAAAAAATCACAGAAATGACAGAACAAACAAGTACAAAAATCAATATGAGGAACCATAACTACAGACAAGTGTAAAGAGAGAGAAAAGAGTGCACGTAATGACCATGACGAAAATAACAAACCAAAGAAAGACATCCCGCAGTGACTCAGCAATCTGAATGACTCTTCCCGCTCAGGACTTCTTGATGTACTTGGACAGAGATCATGTGGTTTTATAGTAAAGGCCATCTACGCACTGACATTAGCTTTAGAGCTGACATTCAACTCTTTAAAGCTGAAGTTGGCAGCATCCCTGGCTGCAGCCTCTATCAACTCTGCAGTCAAAATTTTGGATTTGACCTTGATTTGACCGTCCAGATGTTTAAATGCCACCGGACTTTAGTGCATTGGGACAAGATCTAATTAAAGATTCTAATTTCAAACAAGTCTGAAGATACCTGGATCTGTTGATGGTCTGTTGACTAACAAAGGCTTGTTAAACAGGCAAGGAACATGCCAGTCAAGGTAATCATGTGCCATTATGTGCTGAAAAACTAAAGGGGTCAGAAAAGTTTCTGACGGCATTTTACATCCATTTCTTGACCCGTGTGTGCGTCTGTATAGCCATTACCACACTTCAACACACAGACGCACACACGTATCCATTTCTTGACCCGTGTGTGCGTCTGTGTGTTGAAGTGGGGTAATGGCTATACATTTGCACCGCAGGAGCTCAGTAAAAGTTTGGATATTTGTCCAAACATCAACTCCAGCCTTAGCTGGGTCAACAGAACCTGAATGCTGGGTGGTCTGAACTGTGTCGGTGCTCAAGGCGACCTGATCTAATCTATATTGGTGCTGAGTGACGCAACATCTTTAAAAATTGCTTAACGAGTCTTCATCAGTGAGATCTGTTGCATGAAAGTCAAATGGAAACACCATGAAGGGTTTCAATCATGAACACAAAAATACTGAAATCATAAAAAAAAACAAAAAAAAAAACATCAAACACAGTTTTACTACCTGTTACTTTTTCAAAATGTATGGAATAGCACTAAAAAAAAGGAAGGTCTAGGAATATCTTCACTCACTCTAGTGATTTAGTGTCACTTTTGACTTTGTGACCTTTTATCGATCAAGACGGACACCAGGAGACGCCTGTGTGGTGAGTGCATTTGTAAAACTCTGCAAACCTAACAAAAGGAGGCAAATGGATGTCATAAAGTGAACTGTAGTCTAATGGATTTCTATAAAGGCCATGTGTCTGCATTCATAGAGGCAGTTATCAGCTTTTAGGTGTGCTTTCGCCCCTCACTGAACTTCCCCATCTCTTCTCTGCCATTGAAAGTGGACCTGATGTGTCCATACCAACACCCACCTGTTATCACCCACTTTATTCACCTTATTCTGTTGAAATATGGATGTGTGTCATTCTCTCTTTCTTTTCTTGTCCTTGTCTAAAAATATCCCTTGCGTATGTACCGCGATCCCAAGAATGACCAATTAGTTTTGGCTGGCCGTTCCTCTTCTGTTTTCCAGTTTTCTTAACTAGATGTGCACTAGCATGATGAAATATGAATGCATATCTTTTCTTTTTCTGCCTTGACATTTCTTTTTCTTTAGCACTTACTGTTTTAACCAAGTGTCTGCATGATGAAATATAAATGCTGCACCTTGGTCTTCCTCTCCACCACTTAACAGCACCTCAGCTGTGGGATGAAATATAGATATATGTCCCCACTTCATCTTCCTCTCCATCCAATCTAAGCACAGAAAATTTTAATATGTGTCATTTTGCAATGTTAAGCTTGTGGCAGCTCAGATACACAGTTTGATTGGCTGGATCCTCATATACTGTGGTTCTTCTCCTGGATTCTGTCATTCTATTAACTTCTATTAACCCTCAAATCACCTAAACAACATAATCCTAATCTGCGTTTGTCCTTTGCGTAGCTATGCCAAACACACTTCCCCCTACTTTTTTTAATGGGCCTTCAGATGTAGAAATTGGTATAGAAGTGCTTTGAAAAAATGTGCTTGGCATGCTAATTCCCAGAGAGCAGCTCTGGTCCACCTGAGGAGGTTTATCTGCATTTGCAGGATGGAACGGCTCTTGAAAAAGACTGAGAGGGTTCAGGAGGTAGCAAGTGTTAAAAGCAGGGTTGCGACATGTGGAAAGAGATGAAATAAAAAAGTTATTTCAGAGAAACCTTGAGAAAGTTAGCATTAATGACGTCTGACTTGCACTTTTCTCTTTACAACTGCTTTGATGACTTACCTTTTAAAGGGAAAATTGAGAAAAAGGGCTAAGAATAATTTTATTAATTCTTATCTGTGGGAATCTGAGAGTTGTGACAGTTGCCAAAAGTAGGGAAAAGTGCTTTGTTTGTTTGTTTTTGAGTTATCCGATCAGAAACAGAGCCATAAATCTCCTGTAACCTATCGGTGATGTATTTTTCAAGATAATGGACTATATGAAGGGAAAGAAGGAAAGAAACCTGCTTTTAAACTCAGGAGACTAAGAGGATGATAAAAGGTCCTTTTTGGTCGATCTGTCCTGTCAGCAGTTTTCTCAAAGTGGCACCACGTTGCCTCTCAGGGCTTTTCAACCCGTCGTTGTCATCTGTGGGTCCTGTCTATTCTGAAAGAATGACAAATATGGCACTAACTATGTATTATTAAATAGTTATATGTGCATCTGCCATCATGGAGCAAAGTAGAAAAGTTTCAGGGGGCTCAATTTATATCTGACAACCATACCGTGTTCACATCAGGAATTTAAGGTAGCAAATTTGTGCAGAAGGGATAAAAACAAGGCCCACCACTCTTACAATGATGCACTCATGGAAGAAATTGTTGGAATGCCTCAGCACTTTTCAAAACATACAGTTCCTGGTTGTTTTCTGCTGAAATCAGCACATTGAAGAGATCCATTAGCCTTTGTTGCTGGAAGAGAAGTAAAGGTGAACTTTTATCTAATGGAGGCAAATATCTCCTCTTTTTCTGATCATCTAAAAATGTCTAACACACCACAAGTTCTACAGTCCTGTTCTACAGTCCACAAGTTCTACAGTCCTGTGGTGAAACTGTCAAGATGAAGATGTGAAGCAATAAAGAAGGATGAAAAATGAGGGGATAGAAGTAAAAGAAAGTAGGAATTAAAAACAAACATCCCGTTTCTGAGTATGATGAAACAAAATTATGGATGTTGGAAGAGCAATTGTAAAACATAGCCTCTCTCTAAATGTGTGCATGTGTGTGTGTGTGTGTGTGTGTGTGTGTGTGTGTGTGTGTGTGTGTGTGTGTGTGTGTGTGTGTGTGTGTGTGGGTGTGGGTGTGTGTGTGCGCACGCGCGCATGCATGTGTTACAATACAGTAACACAGCTATCAGTTACAACAGTCCAACATTGAAGTAACAAATGCATGGACTTTTGCATGCATGACCTTTTGTCACAATATTGCTGATTTAAGCAATGAAGGAAAATTGCTCAGGGTCAGGAGGGCCAGCATGTATCACTTTGATCAGGACTATTTCACACAACAAATCAGTCATCCTTAAATCATCCATAATAACATGTTTCCATGTATCATACAGATGATTTGCCCACATATGAAGACAGACTGTCTGTAGGTCTCTATTTACCTGAACACAATAAATAAAAAAGAAAAATTAAATTTAAAAGAAGGTGCATCCTAATGAGAGCCTGTCAGCCGTGTCTAAATGATCCTCCATTAAACATTTTTCACTTAAATGGATTACAAATGTATTAGACTAATAAATGTTTGATTAGTGTGATGGGAATAACAACAAACTTTCTTCTTCTCATTCAAGGAAAAAAATTAGGACAAAAAGATTAGAGAGAAAAAAATCAATAGAACTAATCTCCCCCTGCTGATACACACAGTCATTTAGACGCAATCTTCTTCCTGCCTTAGACATGTTAAAGACTGAAAATTGTGTACCAAACCTCTTAATGTTTTTGTATTATTATTTTCTTGCCCTTTAATTCTTTATCCTTCTGTCATCCTCTTGACTACAGATGTCTGTTGTCAATGTGTCATGACAATATTGGGCATATCTCACATACTTTAATGTTTTTTTTTAATTTTATTTTATTTTAAATGGTTTTATGAAGATAGTAAAAATCAAAAGACAGAAATCTTAAAAGCGTGTCTTAAAAATAAAGACTTTCCTGTAAAATTTTGTAAAATTTTGGAGAAACATCATCCACGTACTCTTCGCTAGCTTGTGTTTTTATATGAAGAGGTCAAAGATCTTTATGCCTGCATGCGCAACAGACACCTCTTAGAAGCATCTTCCGATAAATGTACGCGAACACGCTCCCATCAAAGTAAATATGTCAACACACAAGAACAAAGCAGTTGTTCAACTGTTTTATTTGACCATCTGGTGAGTCTGACATGTTTATTGGGCCTCATAAACTGGCAGTTCTTTACTGGGCAGGACAGGGCATTTGTCTCCGGTAGTGTGTGTGTGTGTGTGTGTGTGTGTGTGTGTGTGTGTGTGTGTGTGTGTGTGTGTGTGTGTGTGTGTGTTTGTGTGTCCTGTCCTGTGACAGATCTGGGTATGGATAAAGGAGAATCAACATAAAAAAAAAAAAATGAATTTATAAATTATACCCCCCAAACACCGGTAACAGAACAAAAACCTCTTCACAAAGGCCACTGTGTCATGTCAATTCAGATATTTTTGTTTATTTTTGTTTGTTTGTTTTTTATTGTTGTTTTCTGCCATTTTCCTAAAATGGTGATTGGCAACACTTGAAAAACCTGCCTGTGTGCAGTTGTCATCACCAAAGCAGCAATCAGAGGAAGCTGTCTGTCTCTAATCATCAGAGGACCCCCCGTGGACGTGAACATGTGTGTGTGTTGTGTGATTGCGTCCAATCAGTCACACAACACTGTCAAACTGGGGTCCAAGTCAACTAGCAAACATGTGCAGACATGTTTCCAAAAAAGCGAAAAAGCAACAATCATTCAGACCGTTTCGCTAAATGTTTTAAATTAATCCAACAGAAATGTGATCTGGGGCCCGTTTCAGAAATATTATTTTGTATTATTATTTTGTATTTCATCTTAACTTTCTGCCAAGTTCATTTTGTGCCTGTTGCACCTGTGGCTCAAACACACATATAAAATAGAATTGTTAAATGAGTGGAACACTCAAGACCAAACATTTCTTTCTTTTTCTTATCTCTCTCCAATTAATGATTGGAGAGAGATAACATTTCAGAGTTTTAAAACACTGAGTTTTAAAAACCTGCTTTCTGAAACGGGCCCCTGATTTTAAATGCTCCTTTCATCATGTTTATGTGTCTCTCCACAAGTGTTTCCAGATTTATTTTAAATTAAAGCGCATATTTTGCTACGTTTCCATTGGAGGAGACCCTAGAGACAGTATATAATCGATCTGCCATCAGCCGCTTGTGTTGTCACTTGAGAAAAAACTAATTTCAACACACTTTTAAATATGATATGCTCCTTTTCATCGGGCCTCAGCTTCCCTGCAGCATTTATGTTTTAAAGTTAATTTTATTCTTATCTCATTCAAGCAGCCATTTGCATTAACTAAAGTAAACCCAGTCAGGACTTGCGCAATGGCTTTTTCCTCCATTTTATGCAAATGCCCAGGGCCTCCAGCACATGACGAGACGAGGAGACAGTTGCAGACATAATTGGTAAGGTTGGGTTGTTTGTTGATCATTTGTTGCTTCCCACATGTGCTACATTGATTTCTACCTGTGGGCACAGACACACTCTGTTTTAATAAAGCTTAAACTGTTGTGTTCCTGCCTCCATATAACCATTACCTTGACCTGTATTTATGCACTTCCTCGCAGTGGCAAGCACAGCTCATCCACAGAGACACCCCCCCACGCACACACAGCAACCACCCACCCCCACCTATCCGTTTCCCCTGCAGCAGCATACAAATGGCTGTTGCATTCAATAATTGCCTCTTTATTGACAAATTGCTCAGAAGCGTAGTGTGGGGCATTAGCTCTTAGTTTTGCTTTTAATTTGTATGGATTTTTTTTTTGTGTTCCTTCTTTTCTGTGATTCACAAAGCTCAGGGAAAAAAAAAAGTATTTCCAACATGTTGAAGGATGATTTTGTACAGTGAGTAAAGCTCGTTTTGCTTTGGTTGTGTAGTTATTCCATTCCTTACATATATATATATTTGGTGGTTTGCTCTGTCACAAATGGCAGAGGTTTGCTTTGAGTGGTCATCTTGACAGAGATTTGAAAAATATAAATCTCCAGGATGACCATGAGTGTCGACTCTTTTCAAGGGACTATAATATAAAACGGCTGATGCTATCTTTAAAGATGACCTTTTTGCCAACCGCTGCTAAAACTTGACTGAAATGTGCTCTTGGAAGTTCTGGCAGCCAATCTGATTTCTGAAATGTAACTTCCTTTTTCCGCATGTCTCCCAGCAAAGTTACAAACTAAAATAGGAAACTTTTTTTCCCCTGAATTTTAAAAGTAGAGACAGCTGTGAGTAAGTAATATTTGCTTACTTGATAAGATAACTTATCAGGTTGAAAATGCATGCTTCTGTAATTACATTTGTCAGTCAACAGATTTATTCCTGCTCAATTTTTCTCCACAGTGAATAATTGGAATATTAAAATACAAAATCACTCAAAGTGATTGTAAAACATGTTTGTGCCAGCTAGTCGGTGAGCAGCAGCATTTTGTGCAAAGAGCAGGTCTGATCTCACGAATGGAAGATTACAATAGTCAAGCCTGGATGCCATAAAGGCGTGGAGAACTTTCCCCAGATCTCTAAAGAAAAATGCTCGACTTTGACTTTGGGCTATTAGCTTAAGTTGATAGAAAAGAACCTCTGAGCTAACTGTTAAAAGTAACACTGAGACTTTTGAAAACAACAGTTTTAAGTAGCAAGATGACCTAAAACCAGTCATTTAGTGCTGTCGAGTTGAGCTTGTGGATGAAGACCTTAGAAGATAACAAACACATCAGTAACATCTGTCTATATACACCCTTAGAATAAGAAGAATCCTCTCCTTCTTTACCTGTCTGTCCATCAGCAGGAGGGTCCTCCCATACGAGCCTGCTCCTGCTGAAGTTTTCTTCCTGTCCAAAGGGAGTTTTTCATTGCCACTGTTATTGTTCAGGGGTCAGACTCTGGATGTTTGTGAAGCGCAAACAATCTTAATTACAAAAGATGCTATATAAATAAAATTGAATGAAACTGTGTTGAACTGTGTATCCTCCACTGAGTGCTGAGATGCTTCCTGAAATGTGTCATAATGCTTATCGTTTGGACATCATGCTTATTACAGAGCATCTATAACTTTTATCTTTGTGTCATCCATACAAAAGGTGTTGCTGTTGCTGTGCAAATTGTGTGCCTCACTAAATGGGTACCACTCTTGTCTCAACCAGAGCTCACAAAATTGGTGGTTTTCAGAAAAACAGAAAAGCAACGATTCTAATGACAGCTGTTAGAAGTTGGACTCTGTGAATGTAAAAGCAAGGCCAATGAAACTGAGAACCATACTTTATCAAGCAGCACCCCTGAGCCAGGACAACTCTGTGACACTAATGGATAAATTGAGCCTCAATGCAGCTTTCTCCCAAACACTTTGGATTCTACGTGAACCAAATGAACCTATTGTGTCCAGTGAAAATAGGAGAAGTAGAATTAGCAAAACAACATTGTTGATTTGCAGATGCTTTCAGCAATCATCAGTTGAATCATCATGTCAAACTAATCCATGTGTTGCCCTCTTATGAAATGCCAGTTGAGCCACGTGGTGTGCGAGCGAACACAGGTTCCAGAAGGAGCCCAGCTCAGCTAGACGCCACCGGTCTAACCCTGATCTCACCCTTCAGCTCTGTGTTCCACACTTTGGTCAGACCACAACGTGACCACAGCAGTTTCTCTGAGTACAGAGAGATGTGCCCTCTAACTACAACAACATTAAAATCATGAGCTCTCCCTGCTCGCCAGCCCGGAGTTTGAAGTCAGAGAGAAGGTAAAAATTAATATTTACCGCACTTCTGTTTTCTTCAGGATTCTGACTTTTGCACACATTTAGCAAGGTCAGAAATCCTTTAAGGAGTTGTCCATTATTTACCGTTACCTCATTTAGCTTTTATCTTACTTGTGTACATTATTTAAAACAGGTATTTATCCATTTTTATTGTCTTTTGCTACTTTTTCCTGGCTGCAGAAACACTGGTTTTATCTCGAGGCTCTCAACTCACTCTGACGCGCAGACCCAGTCTTTATTTGCATTGTGGCTTATTTTAACTAAGATTACACTGACAGTCAACGCTGCTGGTGGGCATGTTCACAATCTGAAGAAAAGCTGCAACGTCTGACCCTGCCTTGGAAATACTCAAGAATTTATTTGAGATTTCCTACTTCTGTCCCTCCTGTTATTTGTCACCATGACAGCAACAGATATGGAGCCTTTGCTTCCCAGCTTCATTAGGCATTCTTTTTCTCAAACACTCACATAAACAAATTTTTTTCTCATTCACATGATCTCTGTCTCCTTCGATCTCAAAATCTATTTTAGTCTATTAACGAGGGACCCTGCTGCCTTCCCAACTCCCTGGTCCATATCGCCGACGCAAGCGTGCGCTCACACACGAAAACAAACACACATTTCAATTAAAGCCCAGCTCAACATGATGAATGTGGTTACCTTTTAATTTCAATTACAGACGCAGTTTAGCTAGCTGGAAAGCTGCTGTGTGTTCAGGCAACATCCGCCAAGTGATGGCTCCATTACAGCCGTCAGAGTGCAACGCATGCACGTGTGTGTGTGTGTGTGTATGCGTGCGTGCGTCTGTGTGTCTGTGTGTGTGTGTGCGTTACTGCTACATAGCAGACTATACAGTGCAGCAAATACATGCAGACAAGGCACAGCCATAAGCACATAAAATTAGATAAGGTAATTTAGTTCTTGTCTGGGCACATTTTTCACCTTCGTGCAGCTGAAGCCTATTTTAAAACCTGTTTAAAATTTCCACAGGGCAGCATGGCATTTCAGCAAATACTGATGATGTGTGCAAACTAATAATTAGTGTAGCAAATTGATTCCCCCCCACCACCCCATTTTCATTTATGAGTAAAGGATGTATGTACATATATGAAAAATGAGCAGTACCGCTGAGACATACAGTAATTATCTCTGGATGCAGCTAACCATTTTTCACACAGGGAAGCATTTTTTGAGCAACTGTGTTATATCACATATATATTTAATTTATAGCATAACTGAGCTCCTTTGTGGGCAATATTGGCACTGTATATTACCAGCTTCGGTGACAGGTTATTGACTTTTTTTCTACGTCTTTAACCATATAACTAAGTCCTCATGTGTGAGATGCAACAGCAACAATAAATGGTAAACATGTTACCTCCATGTTGTGTTCCTCATCCCCAAATTTTGCAGTTGCCCATTTTGCAATCATTTCTGCCAGTTACAGTATATGCATCATTCTACTATATGCATGTAGCACGTGAATGAAAACGCAAGATGATTTGTGAAATCACAAATATGATCAAGGATGAGGCAGAAATTTAAGAGGTTAATCTCACAATATGGAGTGATGGAACAGGATGACAGAAAGGGATATTAGCAGAGATCAAGGTGAAAAAAGGGAATAGTCTGATAGAGAGGTAATGGTGGAGAAATAGAGACACGAACAAGAGAAATGATGCTGTCAGTAAAGCGGCTGACACGACCTGTTTAGATCTCCGTGGTGACACCTGACAAAACTTTCAACAAAGTCAAATGGGTGGAAAATAGGTCGCACACGCAGAGTTTGATGTGCACTCGCAGTGTGCGCTATCACCTGTGGTGTTAACTATGCAAAAATGAACAAAAGAGCACGTGTACACACACACACACACACACACACACACACACACACACACACACACACACACACTCACACTGTCTCACACTCACACTGTGTCACACACACACACACACACACACACACACACACACACACTGTGTTGAAATGGCAGTACACATGCTGGGATTTTTAACATTTTCTATGGGCAAGTCTTCTGATTGACTGAGGGTTTTCTTTAGCTCTTTTGTTTGTTTTTTTCTAGGTTCATGTGTATGGCTGTCTGTCTGTGTTTTTACCACATAAAATTGGAACTAAAGGATGAGGTCTTGATTAGAATGACAGTAAAATGAGCGTCACAAATAAACATTCTTGTTAGCATCATTTCCCTCTCTGTTCCATCCGACCTGTAGATAAGCATAAATGTTCCTTCCATGAACAATATCTGTTATTTACACTGTTGTATAGACTGGCCTAAATGTGAAGCCTCCACTGTTATTTAAATGAATATATCAGCTACTGCCACAAGAACATTTTATCTAATCTTTACCTCCAAACATAACATAAATATAAGTTGGGCATGTGCATTTCTTTCTTGTTATGTTTAAATGAGATGCTCTTACTTCAATAGGTGACAAAACAGACAATCTCTGGACAAAGTATTAAAACTCCCTAAGCTATTCAGTAGCTACACTTTCTCTTTTATTCCCGTTGTTTATGGTTCAATAGCATATTTGAGACGTGCAAACTCAGCACCGTTGCATTATTCAAAATTTTCTGTTGTGAAAAGGGAAATGCTAAACGATTCTGTACATCGTATGCTGTGAAATGTGCATTTGGTGGGTCAGGGGAGGTGACGTAGATTCAACATACCCCCACTAAAGCCCTTGTCCTCCTTTCTCTGCAGGCCTCTAGTAGTGCCATAATAGCTTTTATTAAAATGAAGGTAGTTATTCTCCAGAGAGGAGATGATAAAAGCTGAAGGTGTAGGATGGGCCACACAGCACTATGTCGTAATACATGTGTGAGACAGGCCGTGACCTGGCCCCAAATCAATCTGCTGTACTGCCCCCTTTGAGAAACCTGGCAGAAATGTGAGTCGGTACCCTGAGAATTCACAGTGGTGGACACATTATTTCATGCAGTTTTACCCAAGTTAAAACAAAGCTAGATTCGTTTCCCATCTCAGACTACAGGAACATTAGAGGGAATTAGCTGTGCTGTGGAGACAGAGGGAGGATGGCAACGTTGCTGTTTACGTGGAGAAGACTGACATTCAGCTGATGGCAGCTGTGAAAGATACAGAAACATGCATACGGAAATCTGAAAAGAGTTCTCAGTGGTGGCAGCATACACACGGCAGGCAAAAGGCCGTCTTTCCCTTTGTGTTGACATTGGATGCGCAGACAGTAGCGGGCATAGTAGCGCCCCCCTGCAGGACCCTGCTGCCTTCCTCGCTCTCGTGTTGTGTGAACATTTGCAGGGACAGATTTCCACAACTGAAAATGATTAGGTTTTATTGTATTCGGTGAGAAAACAGCTATTTGTTGGAGTTGAATTTAGAATAATGTTGCATTTGGCAAACATCTGCTAACTCGACCTCACATCTCAGGATGACAGTCTACCAACAGCATCCATTCCAGAGACTTTTGACAACTCTGTCATTTTATTCACCCTTCACCACTCCCCTTCCCCACTGTCATCCCTGTTTCTTGTTATTCTAATTTATTCTAAACTGTGTTGGTGATGCAACTCCACCCCACTACCCCTTTTTTCTTCCTCCTCCTCTTCCGCGTTGACAGCCGTCACTCAGGATTGCGAAAATATTTCACTTGTGACAACTGTGCTTTCTCTGGTTTTGCAGCCTTTGATTTGGTCCCACAGAAGGATCTGCCACGATGAGTCACAGGAGCAAGCTGAGCTATTCTTCGTCTTGTACTTTACCTCCTCCCTCCTTCCTCTTCTCAGATTTAGTGTCATTCTCTGTCTGTAAACAAATTCTCCTCTCCCCCTTTTGTGCTGCATTTTCCTCATGTTTAAAATGAATGCTGAAGTAAAGATGCTTCCCTTTTTGCCGCCTCCTCTCTTCCATCATAGTTTTTTCTCTGTAAGCTTTTAAATCAGCTCCAATACAAGCAATGGATTCATTAACACATATCAATCAGTGTACTTCAAGGCTATTAGTCAAATTTTAAAAAAAAAGACAACACCCTAAACGCAAGAAGTTGATTTAAAGGGGATTGCAAATGGGGTTATGCTACAAGTCATGCAGCTGATCACAGCTTCTTTTATTTTTTAAATGATCATTTTACAAATGATTTACTTACTGCTAAACTACAGAAGATGCCAGATTGAAAGTAGGACACTGTGAAACTGTGAAATTCTGCATTGTACCAAAGCTACCAGTGACAGGATAGGACTTGACTTGATTTAAAATGCTATACAAGAGAAATAGAAATGCCACCTTGGCCATTATCTGACTCATTTATATGCAGTTAGTGGTTTCAGCGTTGTTATTGTTGCTCTGTTTATGCACCAAGAAAAACAGCAGACACTGAGAGTAAGGAAACCCAGCTATGGCAGCTAAGATGACTTGGATTTGTACTGGCGTGTGTGTGTGTGTGTGTGTGTGTGTGTGTGTGTGTGTGTGTGTGTGTGTGTGTGTGTGTGTGTGTGTGTGTGTGTGTGTGTGTGTGTGTGTGTGTGTGTGCCTGAGGGCAGCCCTCTATCCCTGAGCCCTCCATGTGTCTTTCCCAGTAAAAAGAGGAAAGAGACACTGGGTGGGACGGGAAAGAATACAATAGAGTTTTGTGTCAGTGTGAGGTGAATATGAAGTAGAGAGAAGTTTTATTGTACCTTGATGTTCAGGTTGACCTAATTTTTATAAATGTAATGTTCATTATAGCAAAAACTAATAAGGTGCAGCAACAAAATGTTTGTTGACAGACATACAGAGCAAACTTTATCACTGACACGTGCACATAAAACACATTTATGGTATTTCATTTATATATTGTGATATTTTAATCCTGAGTCTGACCTCAGCTTGTAAAGAGAGTAGGCCTAAACCGCTCCTGTGTGCTGTCATGGTTCTAGTGTTCATTGAGTTGCTACCCCAATCCCAGGACTGGGATTACACCTGTGGAGCAGAGTTGAAGGTAGTAACCAAGGTCTGCATTGGATTATTCAAATCATTGTACGTGTTACTTTCTTCCACACTCAAGTAATGAACGTGTTCAACTTTCCATCCCCACTGCTAGAAGTTCCAGGAGAAGAGCTGCAAGATCTGCAAATGCTGCAGATGTTAATGTTTCAGATAATCACCAAGTATGTGGATTCCTTCTTTTCAGATGAAGATTTGAGTATAGTACTGGAACAAAAAGGAGCATAGTGGAAAGAAAAATTGCATTAATCCTTAATCAGTACAACACGTGAGGGAATCAGATTGTTTGTGATGATGACAGCAGCCTCTGAATCTCAGCTGTTATGCACCATCTAAGCAAACTCACAGAAGCAGAACAAACATCTTGTTAGATTCTGCACAGCTTCTGATGGCAAAACAAAAAGCTGATCAACGACTATTTGTTTGACATTCTGACATTCTTTAATGTCATTTACTAGATTTCGGAGCTTTAACTGATCGCTAACAAATCCTAATTTGTTGTCTTTTCCCTTGGAGGAATCATCTCATTTCTTTACATTTCCCCATTGCCTGTTTTACACATCACTATTTACCATCGTGAGCCTTTGTTGGTTAACACGTCCACATAGAAAACCAGACGTATGTTCACTCTGTTGCATCCTTTTCAATGCATCCTTTGGATGTGGTAAAGGGTGGAAACGTGATGCAGCAGGAGGGGGCAAAAAAAACAACTTGAGTGACAGAATAATGAGACAGGAAGAAAAGAAAGAAAGAACTGAACGCAAGGAGGTCTGAAAAAGGCATGTGGAAATAAGCCGGGGTGGGAGATGCCTTCAGGTAGTCTATTTCTTCACCCCGCGGGAGTGAGACAGCAATTAGAATCCCTGTGTGTGTCGCGCTTGTCATAAAGACAGCAGGGATTTTTTTTCCCCGAGTTTCCTGATGGGTGAAGAACAGCCCACTGGAGAACCCTGCCAGTGTTTCATCACCAGTTAACATACATGTACAGCTGCGTCTCCCCAATTCAAACGTTATCCGGAACAGAGTAGCTCCAGCAGCAGTGGCTGGCTGAAACCAGGCCAAGGTTTCTTCTGTCAGACGGGCCCTTCCTGGTTGTTTTGGCAGTGTGGGTTTGTCCTGGATCTGAAGCAGATGAAAGAAGTGTAGACCAGCTCTGCGGGGAGAGATCTCACTGAGGACTCCAGGCGTTCTCTCGTCTCTACAGCAAAAATGAGTGTTTGTCAAGACAGCTGATTTGCTGTAATGTAGGCACTATTTCAGAGACTCTACATGCTACAGTGACCCCATGTGGATACAGTATCGACCACATTATACAATCCTGTTTTTTTTTTTTACACTGTAACACTGAAATGATAACCTCAACACATAATCTGAAGATAAATCGTATCTCCAGGACATTAGATTCATTAGTGCCATTCATAACCTCTGCCAGTGCAGCAGACTGCATTTATCTTAATTCATTTTTCATCCATGTTTACCTGATTATATTGATGGTTCTACACTGAAAACCCGCAGTTACATCAACAGCATCACTTTTCTTGCCCTTCTTAATCTGCTCAAAAGTTAAATCATAACTCAAAAGTGATTTTGAAAGCAGATTAAATGGCACTAAAAGCCAGACCAAACTACACTGCACTGCATTCAACCTCATTTATTACGATTATTTACGTCCACATATTTTCATGTTTCGATTTGGGGATCGAGCCATAAATTAAAACCAAATAACGACAAATATTCTTATGTCTGCAGTGTCGGCCAGGGTGGTGCTGACATAACAAAGGTGCTGTGGCACTGCACATTTCTGTTTATTCCATTCCTATGCTTGTTTGATCTGCCCTCCATATTTCTTGTCCTCTTTATGTGCATGCACTTTGTGTCTATATAGCATAATAAATAATGCAACACGCATTTATGAAAAGATAAGAAGGCAACACGGGGTTACTTAAGTGTCAAGGGGGTCGATGTCACTGCATTCAACCTCACACCCCTGGGGTGTGAGAGACTGCAAAAGATGTGGATAAAGATGAAGGTGAGAGGATGAAGATATGAAGGGAACAGAGGAAAAGTGTCAGAGCACAAAAATAGAAGTCTGAAGGAGGCAGGGAAGCTGTTGTTGGTCTGGTCAGATGTTTTTCTTTTCATACATTATGCCTGTTTACTATTTATATTTTTCATTTACACAGCAGGGTGGTTTCTCTGACCTTCCTTGCAAGGATAGGTGTTTGTGTGTGTGTGTGTGTGTGTGTGCGTGTGCGTGTGCGTGTGCGTGTGCGTGTGTGTGTGTGTGTGGGAAAAAAAAACAAAACCTTGTAGATTTTGATACTGTAACACATAAAGCAATCTTGACAACACAAATGGAATGTGCATGTATGTGCAGAGCAAAAGTTTGAGAAAAGAAAAAAACAACATTGACGATGGCATCTACGAATCTGTTGTAAAAGTATCATCATCTTTTAGTCCAAATGCTCTCCTCTGTGCGTGATTGCGGATTATTATCCATTTGTGTGTCCTACAAGATGTGTTGTATATGTGTTTGGTTGTTTGCTTCTTCACTCCACATCCAGTTAAATTCCTCAACAATTAGGCAAGATGATGTATGAGAACAAACTACTAGAACTCCCAAACCAGAGCTGGGAGCAAGGACGGATTTCTTTCTGGGAATAATAACATATTTATTGCGGAGTACGGAACAGCCTTCACAATGGAGTTACTTCAAGCATTTTAGTGGCACAAGAAGCCGCACGATTCAGTTTGAAGTTGGATTTGTTAACCATGTTCCACCTGTTTTTGTTTTGAGTCAAGCGTCTATGCTGCTTTTAATTGTTTGGGGTGCAGTTGAGAATGGATATGATATAGTCTTCTACTGCTCCTTGTGTTGGTCTGCTGGAAAATTAGAGAGCTAAACTTTTGTGTTACAATTACACTCAACCCAATTTTAATAAAACGTTTCATGTGTCAAGTGCAGCTCCTTGTTCCATTCCAACGTCTCCGGAGAGTTGGTGAATAGAGAAACACAGGGCTGATATTGATGTTGAAATAATTGATGCCTGCTTAAAAAGTGCAGTACTTATTTCTGTACTTATTCTTAATATAAGAAGAGACATTAATGCAAATCTGTTATCTTGTTGAGTCTTTTTTTTTGCTTCCAGGTTGTCATTTGGTATTTGTTTTGCTCCAATTCTCTTTCTCAGGAGCAAATTTAATCTGACTGTGCTCCAAATCATGTTCAAGTGCAGCAAGACACACTTCCAACTATTTCAGACATGTCATTTTTCTTGGTAAACTATGGTGGAAATACAGACCTCGACGCCTTGCTCTGTCTGGCAGTTACTCAAGAGCTGTTGGCACTTATAAGCTGCTGTAACATCATTATCGTGCAGTGAATAATCTCTCAGTCTTTTCATTTTGCCAGAGTCAGGCAGTTAGACTGACTCAGACGCTGACAAATATGCTTATGTGATGTCAGACTGCTTGGCTAAAGTACTTCTTACAAGGGTGTCTTACCTGAAGAAACTTGTGCAAAAATAGAGGATTACAATTCTCGACTTTACTTTTCTGAGACTTTCAAAGAAAGCACATTTCACTGCATTCGCAGTGGTTGAGGTTCAACTTTGGGATAAATGAAAGGATATCTAACAGCACATCAGCCATGGCCTACAATATGTTTGGGATACAGAGTTCCAGTGTGATGTCAGGGTAGTGTTCTGTCTCTGATTGCCTTGGTTGCATGTTGTTAAAAGAAAGCTGGAGCTTGGAATGGTAGGAAGTTAAAAAGTATACAAATTTTGTCTTTAGGGAATTGACCCCTAAATGATGAACCAAATGCTCCCAGAGATTAGTTTGTCAGACATCTTAAACGCAGCACATAAAAAAGAAACAGCTGAAGGGAGATTTTTTTTAAGAGTTACTCAACCCTCATACAATTTTTTCCCTGAAACCAGCAGAGAACCTTAAATAGGTTCTTACAAGAGCCACGTCTGGCTCCAGGTGGGGTCTAAAATCTAGGACTGAATGTACTATCATGAAAGGGCCCTGACGGGTCTGATTGGCTCAGAGCAGAAAGCACCCAGCTGTTCTCAGTCCTTAATCAGACATCTACCACCAGACTCTGAAACAGGTGATATCAATGAAATAAACGTAAAAAATACATAAATAAATACTGCTACGCACAAAAAAAAAGCATTTTATACAAGGCTAATCCATAAAATAATGGTTATATTCAAATGGATATTTAAAGGACAGCAAAATATTGTGAAATAAATACATGAAAATGCATATGTATATCCCCAACAATTGAGAATGTACTGTTTTAGTTCATTATTCTCTCCATTATTGGAAATTTTGTGAATTATTAGATGTTAGTGGTTGTGTCTTTGGGTGTAGAAAGAACAAACACAGTGAAATGAGGTGTCATACTTAGAGGCTCACCCTCGTCACACTTTCATGAAATAGAGTTATTAAACCACAGGCTATGACATTCTGACAGACAGACAGACAGACAGACAGACAGCAGTGAGACAAAGACACCGTCGGCTATATTCGTCATTAAGTCTGCAGATATAAAAAGTTGATAATTAAAGACAGGTCTCGGAGGATGGCAAGAAATAATTGGCTTCCTCTGCAAAAATGTTGTAACTCATTTTATTAGCAGTAAGAAGAATTGTGTGAGAACATCATATAGCAAGTTATGGAAAAGAAAAAAAAACTTGTGGTGAAATAATAACATAATAACAACTGTTGATCAGGACAGGCTAATGTGAATTAACTTAGTTTTGGTATTTTATGGAAAAGGACTAAATTTGAACATCTTTGACAGCAACTTGGGCTGAGTAGGTGCAGTTATGTAGTCCCTCTGAAACACACACACACACAAACTGCAGAAGAAAGTTGTGGTGAGGAAGGAAAGAAAATGCTCGATGGAAAAAGATGTGAAAAAGTGACAGAGGAAGGGCAGAAGTGTCACACAGGAAATGAAATCTGACGTGGACTCTTGTTATTAACAGTCAGAGTTTACCGATCTCTCCTGCAGTTCAGCGGCTAACCTATGCTCCCATAGGTATGTGTGTGTGTGTGTGTGTGTGTGTGTGTGTTTGTGTGTGTGTGTGTGTGTGTGTGTGTGTGTGTGTGTGTGTGTGTGTGTGTGTGTGCGTGTGTGTGTGTGCGCGCGTGGGTGTGTGTGTGCGAAGATAAGACTCTGTGCAGTACGTCCCCATGTGTCCTGAGAAAATAAGAATGCCCTGTTGTGCCCTTTTCACGCACACACCCACCCGCACACACACACACACACAGGCACACGATTAAATTATGCATTTCGAGTTGTGAAGCCAGGATTTCATGATTTTAATCTGACTTAAAATAGTGTAGAACACAAAAATTTAAACCAAGGAGAGCTGACCAATGATCATGTGGCGTGAAACCTCAGGGGTCAGTGAAGGGTCAGTGAAGTCATACATGTGATGTCACACATAAACATAATATTATGTGACTGATTATATGACATGCTATTATGTGACTGTCATTTAAGTGTCAGGAAATCCACCTCATAAATAATCACTGTTCTGTCTGTTTGTCATATTATCAGATTTCTGACATTCACTCCCGTTTTAATCAGTTTCAAGGTTAGATATCTAATTACCAATTTGGCTCATCTGGACCATTGCCTCATTTTCGTGCCACATTGCCTGGAGTTAGATTTAAGTGTTCCGTTGTCACACAACTGCCTGTTAATGTTAATATCCAAATTTTTACTCCTTTTCCATTTTTTCATCATTTCATCATTTTGCTTCTCAAGTTCCTTTTGTCTTCTTCTCATTATAAGCTACATGAAAGGCTGCAGCTACCTGCAGACCATAATGAAGGACTAGTTAAAATAAAACCTCATCATCTTTCCTGGGTTCAAGACGTTTTAAAGCTCCTGAGATAGAAAGAAATGGTTTAGTTTTTATGTGTGTTCAGGTCAGCGCTGCAATGTGTTTTTAGAGCTGGCGGGCAATCATCAATAACCCAGACATTTTAAGTCAGTCTTTGCCATCTATCAGGCTTGTGTGCTGCCCAGGGCCCGAGCCCACGATCCCCTCATTTGTCTTACTGTGTTTCCTACTGTGACAGTCTGCCAACCCCCACTTTCTCTCTCTCTCTCTCTCTCTCTCTCTCTCTCTCTCTCTCTCTCTCNNACACACACACACACACACACACACACACACACACACACACACACACACACACACACACACACACACACACACACACATCTTTTTAAGACTAGCTAGCACCTTACTTCAACTCTAACCATCCTAAATAACCTCTTGACCCAAACCCGAAGCTAAACCCAAATCTAAACCCAACCTTAAAACAAAGTTTGGTGACACTTTGGGGAACACGTATTAACCTTTGCTATGACTAATAACGCGTTAATTTGCTGTTAATACTCCTGCTAGTTAGCAGGTAGTTAATGGTGAATTTGTGTTCCCTAGTCGAAACTGTTAAAGAAGCTTACAACTGCTTTGAAATGAATAATAATGCATCAATTTGCTGCTAATACTCCTGATAGTTAGCAGGTAGGTAATGCTGAATTTGTGTTCTCTAATCTAACGTGTTACCCAAAGTTTTAACTGTCAAACAGGCAGTTGAAGTTGTGTGGACCAGCCAAAATGCCCTTACTTCAGAAAAATGTCCTCACTTTTCATGCACAGACACACACACACACACACACACACACACACACACACACACACACACACACATACACACACACACACCCTCAAGGTTAAGACTGAAACTGGCTTTGAATATTGGAATACATTAATAAAAAAAAATCACGCAGTTGAGCTGTCAGGCTAGAGCGATGACATTAAACGTGCACTATTGATCTGTTCCAGTGACAATGAGAAAACAGAATTTATTTTAATCTGCTCGGGGTATTTAACAGTGTTGCTCCTGTGCTTTCACGAAGCCGTACAGGTGATGTGCATTTTATTTGCGGCAAGTATTAATATGGATGAGGGGCAGTAAAAGTAGATGATGATTTGAATGATTTAAATTTGAACCACAGCCATCAATCAGAGCACAGCTACAGCTCAGAGCGGCGAAGGGAAGTGCTGGTGTCCTTTAACTCTTTATTTTCACAGACACTGAACGAGTGCAAAAGATTAGTGGAAACAGTTAGAGGCCAAATGTTTTAATGACAACCCAGTCTGGTCAGTAAACAGCCAGTTTAGCTGCGTGGAAGGGTTTCAGTGCATGTCTGTGAGGTCGAAGCTAGTGAAGAGGACATCAAGACCAGTGGACCCTGCTTATGGTCCCATCAAGACCAGTGTACCCTGCTTATGGCCCATCTGAAAGCAGAAAGGGAAAAGGAGTCTGTTGACTAATGCCTTCACCTCATGGCCCAGCCAGTTTAATCTCAAACAGGGATATGATTATTTATGATTAATCACGGTCTCATTTGTTGATTAACATGATTTATTTTTAATGAACCATATAACAGAATGCATAATTGTCAGGACCATTGACTTTCTAATCATCCAGTGTAGATTCGTTCCGTCTGAAAGCCCAGTTCTGCACATTCACCCAGGTCAAAACCTGTCTTTTCTATTTGAAGCCAGACAATTTTGCTTTGAAAGTGTGTGTTCAGAATCACTTTTAGTTTGCTCGGTTGTTCAACAAAAACATGGTTTGAAGTCAGTGATGTGGATTCTCGCTGTTGTTTAATGGATTTGCTATCTGAAGAGCAGGATCAGCACCACGGAGAGCTCAGCAGCAGCCAGCCTCCAACTGACCAAAGATTAAAACCCTTCTCACAATATGAGATTTCACAAAATCAATTATCTTTAAATTTAACTTTTAATGTATCCTTTGAAAAACTTTGAATTGACACAATGGCATGCATTCTAATTTTTTGATTAAAATTGGCTATTTGCTTCATAATATCATAAGACCCCAGTATATTAAAGGGCAATGCAAAATGAGAGGAGAGGACATTGACGACAGCAGTTTAACACTGACTGAGGTCCCTTTTTTGTGTTGTTGTTTTTTTTGTTTTTTTTTTGCTCTAACCAAATTTTGGAGAAACTGATAAAAATGTAAATCTGCAAATCATATACTTCAAAGAAATTATGCATGAAAATAAGTCTTCCTTTTTTTGTAATTTCAAGTCCTTTCTTTTTCTTCTACTTTTTTCTTCTTCTGTCCTGTGAAAAATGAACAGGAAATTGTTAATATTTCCCTCACACAATCGAACACATATGCATATCTACATATGAACACGCAGGAACTGCGGGGGGGCGTAACGCTTTAAGAGCCCAGGATAAGATGCACAACTCAATTCTGTATGGGACATAAGAGAAATGTTCACCAGCAGCTTGAAAATGCAGCAAAGAGTAGGAGGGGGAATGCAATGTCGACAATCTCATATATTCCTCTTAAGCAATTGGAATTGATCGGGAAGAGGAGAATTTTTACTTCTAAGACAGAATGAAGGGTGTGAATATTGAAGAGAGATGATGATTTGTCTTGAGAAAAATGTAGACAATCGTACATACATTATCACTTTTTTACTCAGTACATAGAAATATTACTTTTTATTGATGTATTATGCACTTCTCCCAGTTATCTTAATTACTTTACAGTCAATAACTAAAAGACACATGTGTTCATCTGTTCAATCACAGGAAATATCTTTCTGATTTATGAAGTACATTTTCTGAGGAATTTCCTCTGTCTCAAGTGCAAATTATACTGTTGAGAAAGTAGTTATGCTGCATTCTGCAGCAAGAAATGATCTTAGAATTATTTTAGGAGTTACATGTTGATATGATAATGACAATAATCATTTTAATAAATTATATAGCTTAATTGAACACTTCTCCTGGGACTTTTCTTCATTAAAAATAAGATGAAATAATAAAATTACTTCATGTATGGATATCCTGGTAAAGCACAAGAAAAAATATCAAGAAACGAATGCATCAGGCATCATACAAAACTCAGGCTCCCCTCCTGTGAAAATACCTATTGAAGCTGAGGCATAACCTCCGGGGTGTTGTGTGGAGCACCAGGGTGTGGCTAACAGACACTTTGAATCCCATGTGCTGATAGCCGAGGGCCTCCATGAGTTGAAATTGCTTCAAAATGTCAGAGCAAACTGTCATCTGGGGAAGACCCCATCCTGACCCTTGACTTCTTTATTACTGCTTATCTGACACAGCACCCATATTGTGTGTGTGATGGATGTCATGGGTCATATGATGTCCTGGATCCTCCGGGTTGTGAAAGTGCAAGATGATCTAATGTAACATTTTTGAAAAAGCTCATTCAGGAGGCACAAAATAAATCAAATGACAAAACAGTCCTGCTAAGAAGGATTCGCAATAATGGCTGTCAGTGTGATGCTGGACAAACACCATTTGATTTCACTCTTTTGGCTTGTTGGCTAAGTCAGTATTGAACCAGACGCTTGCATCAGTTTTCGCTAAGGCCATCCTCTGTGATTGACTGTCGGACTGACAGTCCCGTCAGCAACTCAGCAGAGAAGCTTCTCTGGTCTGCTGATATTTTATAATTGGATATGAGCAGGAAGCACGTTTTTATCGTCTCCTGTGTGTGCCATGCAGGATCTACCTGAGCGAGAATGGTTCTGATGTAATGCACACAGAACTTCTACCTGCCTGAAAGACATGGTCTCATCTCCAACCACACGCAGACATTGGTGTACTTCTGTTAGTGGCATACACTTTGTTTCACGGCGCAGTCTACTTTGATGAAAGCACCACAGCTGAAGGAACGCATGAAACAGAAGGCAGCAAACAAGTCCAAGACAGACTTGAGGACATCTGACAACACTTCAGAAGCAGTGACAGCCATCGGCAGCGTCTGCATGGTGATCCTCATGCAGTTTTTAAAATCCAGATCCAAAATGCTCCCTTCTTCCTCTTCCTTGATGTACAATGTCTACACCGTTGTGGTTTCTGTACAGGCTTTGTGTGGTTTGAGTTTGGATATCGCTAATTCATCGGAAACATTAAAATTAACGAACACAAATTGAAGAAATTCCAGCAGTGTGAGCAACCATAGTGAGGTTGACAGTAATATATAGATAGATATAAAGTTGAAACTGTTTCCAGCGCACAGTGGATCCATTTGTAGCAAGGTAGATACCATTTCTTTACAATTTCTGCTGTGGCAAAGATGAATTTTCTGTCAGATGAGCTATTTCTGTGACAGGTGTAAGACTGTGATGCCTCATCTATCAGAATAATCCCGTCTGAGGTGCCAGGAAATGTAAATCACCTGGGAGGAACACCAAACAGAAAAACTCCTTGAAATATAGATTAAAATGGGAGGGAAAGGTAACAACCTGTCCTTATTTCCATCTATCCTTTCACCTGAACTCTTTTTTAGTTTTTTTTTCATCATAAATCAGAGTTTTTGTTGAGGTAATTCAGCAAGGAAAAGAAAAGTATATCTTTGCTGTGGAAAATCTTTATTATTATTATTATTATTATTATTATTATTATTATTATTATTATTATTATTATTATAAACCGCTTGCAACTTGAGCTCTGTTGTCCTCTTCTGATTTCCTTTCATACACAAGATGTACAAATATCAAGGAAATACATCAGTCTTTTATGGAAAAGAACAGGACAATGTTTCTTCTCTTTGAGGATTTCCAGGATGAGTTTCTGTAAGACATGAAAAGAACTTTCCTCTGAGAAATGTCTGTCATTAAGACTTTAACCTGCTCTTGCCTCTGAGTCCCCTCACTGCAGCTGGAGCCTCTCCTGAATGTGGGAGACAGACCTCATTGTCAGATGATGCCCTGCTGTACTCCGACATCCTCATATATCACTCACTCAGAGGTGGCTCTCACCCATGAATCCACACACTCCGCCACACACATACATGAGTGGAAACAGTGCCGTTTCCACTCTTTCTCATGCCTACACACACACACACACACACACACACACACACACACACACACACACACACACACACACA
>BJFM01002034.1:506480-532244 GCA_016586285.1 Arothron firmamentum | reverse complement strand
TATATATATATATATATATATATTCTTTCTTTCCGTAGACTCTTCCAGCTGGGTGACAGTAACTCATATAGATCTGCTGAAGAACCAAGTGGAACTCAGCAGAGTCCATCGGCTCACTCTGAGGAAAGCATGGCCTCAGCTGGCCAAACAGGAGCAGTACAAGCAGCAGCAGCAGCAGCAGCAGCAGCAGCAGCAGCAGCAGCAGCAGCAGCAGCAGCAGCAGCAGCCTTCAGCTTCCCCACCGACAGTATCTCAGCAGCTCATCTCAAGTTCTTTTTCTCACCCCTGTTTCTCCCAACAGCTCCAAGTCTTTAAACCAGGCTGTACCAGGCGGTACAGGTGTACCTGCGGGCGTGTCTGACATGAACAACACATGCAAGGGCTGCGCATGCACACACTTTGGGATTAGGACAGCATTGTGTGGGACACGGGGGGGATCGGTGTCACTGTGTCACAGCTGATCCCTGGTGTACTGTCAGGCGGCACAGACCCTCAGGGCGCTCTTTCGCCACTGCGCGTACGACAGTCCGTGCGCATCTGTCATACCTGCTGAAAAACGAGCAGTCCTGTGTGTGTGCGTGTGTGTGTGTTATACACGCTTCTGTGGACAGATTTGTGTGTGCAGCCACGCCACATGTGTTTTGCTTTGCATCTTGGACTCCGCATGGCGAGCATCCACCGTTTCAGCTCCAGACCTGATTAGTGCAGCTCTTCTTTCACAGTTCCTTGTGTGTTCTTTTACACCCCCCCCCCCCGTTTGAAGACAAGCACTCAGGTTGTAGCCACTGGTGACCTTGATCTGGCACTCCTGTAGGATTGCTCCATAAACAGTGAGTAAAGGGGAGAGAGCTGGGGGGGGGAGTTAAAAGGACCCCATTGTTGCAAACAAAGGTAGCTAACAACTCTTCCTCCTTGTGTGATTGTTTCCTTTAAGCCAGAGCAGAGTTTTATTGCCTGATACAGAGTGTTAACCACTGCAATAACATCAATTATTTGCTCTCAGTCTGCGGAATCAGAAAGATCCCAAAGTGGGTTTTTGTGGACGTCTCCATTTGTCCACGTCTCTGTCCTTCTGGTCCATTCTCACACGTCTCAATGGCTCTGTAACTGTTTACAGACACTCATGCAGAGGATTAACCTGGCACCTTTAGTTAGCTGCATATATTCCAACCTGTTGTCATTCCTAGTATACATTGAAGGGACAGCAGGCTGACACCAGCTAGTGTAAAGATGGCTTCATTAAGCACTTTTATGTTAGAATATGATCAGAAAGTGGGTTACAATGCTGTAGCATTAACTTCTTAAACTCAGGTAAATTAAACCAGTTTATGTTAATGAAATCTACAGAATCAACTAACAATAACTGTTTTATTGTATTTTTAGTGAAAACCAAATAGGGAATCAATTCAAGCCTCGATGGGAGTGTTTTCTGAAATATTATGCAAACAAGATGGTAAATTAATGTTATGTAGTTATTAAATCAGTATTCAGTTAAAGCTTTCAGCCTGAATAAACAACAACCATAAAGGGCTAACTGCTCAAATCACTCTGTCTTCATCCAGGACTGGGAAAGTGCTGATCCAACGCTTCTTGTTGCTGTGAAAAAAAGTCTCTCGAGGTGGCACCAAGGAGCTCAGTCCACCGCCGGGGCAGAGACGCAAACAAAACGCTCCAGATTAGCAGGTTTTCTTAACGTCTCCTCTGTGGCGGGCTTCTCTTTCAGAGAATGGAGATGCAAACGGGCCCCCGGTGAAAGGCTCTCTCCCCATTAGTGGAGGTAAATGGCTCTTCTGGGAGCAGCCAGTTAAAGCAGGGAGGGATAAAGGGCCTCTCCTCACGCTTCTTCAACCAGATTAAAGAGGTGACTCTTGTCTCGAGCATGTAAATGTTTGTACGTGTGCAGGAGAGCACTCTGGCGTAGAAACCTGGGCTGTGTCTCCGTGACAATAATCGTCAGCACTCAACAAGGCTGCGGCCATCAGCAGATTGCAGTGATGGTGAAGCTGATTTTTCTTTCATTTAAGACTTTAATAAAAATAAATGGCTTATGTGGAAACTCAAAACCATATTTTAAAAAATCACTTATTGGTTCCCTCTTCCCAAATTCTTGACTAGTAGGTGGGAAAACTGCTTTCAATTACAGGCTTGTTGCTTCCCGACCGGTTACAAGTCCCCGGTTGCATTTCAGCGGAGAAGTAAATACTTCATGTTCAGTCACCAGCAGAAATCAAGCAGGCCGGAGCGTCATCAGACTCTGGCTTCTGTCTACCTGCGGGTTGACAGCCACGTCAGCTGACCCGGTTTTGCAAACCGTCCTGATCCTGGATCCACGAGGCCTGTTTGTTTTGAGGAGTGTAGAAAAGCAGAGAGCAGCAGAGGTATGTCTGCCAGGAAAAAAAAAAAAAACAAAAAAAAAGGTGGGGTGAGAATTCAATAGCCGTCCTTCCAGGGTCTGTAACCGTAGACTCTAATAAAGTCACTGCCTGCAAATAAAGAGCCAGCGCACGGCTCGCGTTACAACAACAAGGGCGCCATTATCCAACTCAGCTCCGTGCTGAACTGCACCAGCAAATGTTAGAGAGCAACAAAGCATAATGCCTGACACTGTTATTTAATATTAACGAGCCAGTAATATCATATCAGCACAGAAGAAAGGCTTTCTCGCAAACTTTTAAAGCCCGCCAACCCTCTAAGATTGAAATATGATGTTTATGTTTAAAACTATGAAGGCCTTTGTGCTGTTTATTAACCTACAGTTGCAGATTATTAGTTAAAATCAATAATACAGCAGCAATATTGTGCTGTAAATATTAAATTCTAATGCCAAATTTGACTGAGGTGAAAAACCTAACAGTGGTTTTAATTAATAATGTTCCTTCTCTCAGAAACAAGCGTTCGTCTGCGCTCCTCTTGTCAATAGCCACATTCCGCCTCTTTCTGCAAATTTCGCATTGCTGCCCACGTCGTGAAAGGTTGCGACCCCACTTTTTAGTTTTCCCGGGGCTGTTGGGTTAATGAAGTAACAACAAACTGGGCCTGTGGCTAATTTGGAGTGGCACTTCCTGGCCCCTCTCGTCTCGTAGACGTATTTCATTTTCTCTTATCTCGGCCCTGGTCATGTGGCTTTCCGCATGGACGCCCATGTCTCCCCCGGTTGCATGACTAATGGAAACTTCGTTAATGTCATTAATCTGCAGACCGGGACATGAACCAAACACGTTTAACCTTTCTAGGCGGGCATCTTGCCACCGGAGCTGCGGCGACTGTCTGCACACGCTCTGCTCAGCGCGACGCATCACGACGATTCCTTTCTGAAATCGACGCGAGCTGAATCTTTCGTGCCTTCTGAAAAACATTCCCCTTTTATCTTCTTAGCAGCCTCGCTGGTGTTTGCGCGATGCCACGCACACTCAAACAATGGCGACGTCAAAGGAGCTGTTAATGACCGATCAGATGGTTGCGATTCATTCCGAGCTCTTATTCACGCATTCCAGCAGCTCCATGAATGGACACTGTCAGGCCCACATGTCATATACGTTCATTCATAAAGGAGGTGGGGGGATCTCTGGTAGGATGGGTAACCCAGGGGACATTCTCTTTTGTGTGGCGCTCAGCTTATGGGGCCAAATGCCAGCAGGCTTACCTTCACGCTGTCTGTCTCGGCGTCCCTCTTTCCTTTGCACACAGTAATTAGGAGGATCTTAATGGAGAGGGGGTTTATTAGCGTCTGAGGAAAGCTTTAAAAGTCACTTTAATTAAGGGGGATTCAGCAGACAGCTTGTGTGGCGATGTCACCCGTTTTATAAAATCCTTGTTTAGGCACAACAGGAAAAATAGAAGTGGATGTTGAAAAAGAAGAGACGGGGAGAGGAGAGAGTGGAAACGCTGACCCTGGCTGAGCGCTAAGATGATGGTCATTATCTGCAAGGAAATTCTCTGTGTTCATGCAGGGACCCAACCTCTTCACCCCGTCAGGCAGAGAAAAAAAAGAAAAAAAAAACACAGCCAAACAAACCTGCCGCCCTCTCTTTAACTGTTTCACTTAAAGATAACCCTGCTGCTAAATTTTTAGGGGGGATTAATTTATTCTCAGCATATCCGATGGTCGTTCATGCAGGATATAAAATCCTAGATTATTTCCTGCTTGGTTAACCAGCATCCGGCCGGTCCCCCTCACAAAGCCATTCTAATGTTGCCATTAGTTATGCTCCTCTGGTGGCTAAAAGATTGATCCCGCAGACCTGGAATCCAATAAATGTGTACATGAATGGCCGAGGGAGATAACACGTCTCCCAGCGAGGGAGCGATTGGTGCCCAAACCGGATTGGAAAAAGATGATTAATGGTGGGGTGTTTGGAAACCAAGTCACAAATTTTGATGTTTTTTTATTATTATTTAATTAGAAGAAAAAGGGGGGCAATTGTTTGAGTCAAACAAAACCCAAAAAAAGAGGAAGTTACCTTCCCATAAAAGCTTGTGTTGTCACAGACACGGTGGGGTTATAAAGGAAGACCCCTCCACAATAACTGCAGCTGCCGGGAGTCTGCGGAGGGGATCTGATAATGGGCCCGGGGGGGGAAACGACAACGTGCCTGCAGTCCTGGGATTGTCAGGAAGACAGATAAGGAGCGAGGGAGCAGGTTATCAGTCAGTTTATGAGGTGTCGGCCTGCTCAAACACTCACCTGTGCTGCAGGAGAAGAGAAGCCCAAACAGGCCTCCTGGCAGAGCTGATCTCAATGAGAACCCTGCTGTTACTGATCAGAAAGATGGAGACATCAGGTGAAACACAGGCGTATGATCAATGGTACACTGTTGCCTTTTCTCCTGAAACTGCTGGATGCTGCTGCCGTCAAGCGATGAAAACGGATTAACAGAAAAAGCAGCGTGACGGAGACAAATGGCACTTGACCCGGCGGTGCGGAGGCGACGCGGTGCCTCGTGGCGCCACGGGACAGGTGCGCTCTCAACATTTCCCGTGCAGGTCGAGAACAGCAGCGATGCAGGCCTGGAGGCCATCCTGAGAGCCGGCTGACAGTTCATTTCAAGACTGCAATGGAGCTGAAGGCTGAATTTATGACTATATTTTAATAACAAATGCAATTTCCACAATAAAATCATTCTGAGCTACAACAGACAGTGTTAAGCGTTTTACTGTCCAGTGATTTCATCTAAATGTGATAACAATCAGATCATGAATAATTAATTTTTTTTTTTTTTAACCATGTTAAAGCAGCTTGTCTTTAACATAAAAAGTTGCAGATCACAGGCCGGGAGAGTTCATTGTCAAATAAATTATCAAATAATTGTTAAATATTTAATAGAAAAAAAGTTTACTTCTCTTTTCCATTTTACCAACAATTATATAGACACGCCTCAATGTGCAGACTGTAGCCACTACAACAGGCAGACCTTCCCTCTGAAAAAAGGCTGTAAATTCCACAATCCCTCAGCATTACTCCCTCACCCACAGAAATGATCAAAACAAACGACAATCTCCACGCAGAGAAGACGGGGAGCCCACAAAAGGGAGTCTGACAGCCATTTCCACAACAGATGTTTTTACAGAGGGGCGTCTTCTCTCCACTGAGCAGTCTCACACATGAGAGACCCCCAAAAGCTTCAGAGAAACGTCCAGAAAACCAACATGTAAATTTGTAACTGCCGCGTCTCGGACTAGCAGACCCACGCTAATTTCATCTCCCTCCCAAAGATATAAAGAAGCCCAGAAAACAGGAGAGGAGAGGGTGCAATTGTAGATATGGGAGAGGGCGGCTGAGGAATAAAAGAAGAAATAACAGACAAGGTTGTTATGCGTTATCATGAAAAATTAAGTCGCTATTGATTTGGGTTGTGGGCAAAAAGCTGCACTATTGACAGGAAGACAGAATATGTGGCAGGGGCAATATTTCACACATTTGGCCTGTTCACTCCATCACGGTGGGAGGCTGGTTTTCCTGGGCTGTATATAATAACACATGTGCTCTTTATTTTCCTCAGATCAATGATAATGTGAAGGGGGCCACACAAGATGGATGCCACAGGCAGGTTAACCTATCGACTGCTAAACAGAGACACGCGGGCCAAGGTGAGGCACAGGGGCCTTTTCCACGGTGACCAACTGGCTGGTTTTCTTTTGGAGCAGAGTTTGTCCTGCAAATCAGATGTCTCACTTTCTTTAGTTTTCGGTGATTGTGTCCTGAAAAATTGGTGGTTTTCTGTAAAAAAGAAAAAAGCTAAAGGGGTGGAAGAAAAGGCAAAGAGCCGCCTGGTAGCCACAGACAGGAGGGCTTGCTGGCCCACGCAGGTGGCCCGGATCTGGATCAGGTCAGCCGTGCACTTGGACAAACCAGCCAGTTAATCTCATGCTTGTTCTCCAAGGGCCTTCTCGTCACTTAGCCTGCAGCTCTTTGCGAAAAGGGAAATGAATGAGATTTAATTAAAAGCATGCGGCAACTTTGATTTGAAGTGTCGTCAACACTGTACTGTTTTTTAAATCTACATACACTAATAACACTCTGGAAGATACCACGAGCACAGAGCTTAAATAATTAAGGAGGCTTAGATTTGATTAAAGATGCCGCTTTGATTGTGCAGGAGGTCTCACATCGGACGGTTTCAATTAATTAAACTATACTTTGCTTGAATTCACTCTCTAAATGTACCTTTTGTGATGCTTCAGATCAGATGTGTTGAGTGTTTTTGAATTTTTTTACAAACTTGTTCTCAGAGCGATGTGCTGATCCCATCTCTGACGCCCAGGTGTCTGATAATGGAAGCAATGCTGCACATTCACCAAGAAAATACAATAAAATCTAAATATGAAGTCACTCTGGCTGAACTGCAAATTGAACGTTAATAGAATAACGCAGTTCCGACAGACGGCTCTCAGCGTTATTGTCTAAAGTTGGTTAAAAGGGGTAATTAGTTTGGTAGGAAATTATTCAATGTTTTGGAGAATCTGATGAGAATCGTAATATTTCTTTCCCAAGACGCCCCCTGCACCCACCCAGAGTCCTCATTGTCTTCCTGTAAATGGAAATCTGTGCCACCAGTACAATATCCACATTATGTGCCCTGACTCGACATTGTGGCATGACATGCTTGGCTGTACGCTGCTCATATAGGAACAGAAATAAGTAAACATACCATTAGCACACATTAGAGTTTAGCTGCAGCACACGATAAGGAGGTCCGGATCAGTCGTTGAGGTTTACATTATTTATTGTGTTGTTTTTTAAAATAATGTAAGTGTAAAACAATTGTTCTCCTGACATAAGAGGTGGGGAAATGAAATCCCTTCATAAATATTTTAAAGAAATTGACAAACATGAATTAAATCCATGTTACATTGACATCAGTAGGTGATCTGTCAGTCTGTGTCAGTCTTTTACACAGTAGTTGTAGTTCAGGTATTCTGTAATATTTGTGCCTTCTTTTAAAGGTCATTTATTATGTTGTCTGAAGGTAAGAGTTTTATAGTATAGTATAGTTTTTATTAGAGTTATTGTTTTTAATTGTCTCAGACATTATAAGCTAATTATTTAAATTTAACATAAATATAAAATAAATGAGAAATGTCAAAGAAAAAGAATGATTTATCCCAAAGTCTCAACCACAGGAAAGATTAAAAAATATATATATAATCACATTTAAACTTGAAAATTCACTGCAAAAGGGATTTATAGTTCCTGATTCATATTAAACCACGGAAATACTTCACTATGTTGTACTGGACGAAGGATATTATTTTATGTTTTGTCGTTTTATTTGAAAGGTGTCGCTGATGTCACAGGTAACTCAATGCTGCCACCGTGTGTTCAAACTTGGACACAGCAGACACAGCTGACAACTGTCAGACCTAAAATTTACCAAGACTTTCCAACCTAGGCACAACAAAATAACTATAAAATATCCCCACTATTACACTTATAGGTGACTTTGTTACATTCAGCACAGTTTAACCCCGAGATTAGCTCAATGTGAACACAAATATAAGCATATTTCTGTGTGTTGACTATTTAGTGTCTTAATATGGGCTGAGTGAGATGTTCCCCCTGTCTCTGGCCTGTATACCTCAGCTCGACCTGTCTAGCCATGAGCTTGAGAGTTGAAGCAGAGTTCAGCCAAGTTTGGAATTGTTCTCGTTCGTTTTATCAGTGTGTACCATATTTCCAGATGAAATACCGCAGCCAGCAAGAGATACTGCCAAAGGAGCAGGAGAACAATTCATTGAGCATGAATTATTAAAAGGTACATATCTGCAATAACACCAACACAGCAGAGGTAACTGAGAGCAGGATCTGATGACATCAGTGATGCTGCCTCAGATAACACTTCTGCCATCAACTATGTATGGATGTGACAGAAGATATCATCTCAGAGTCGACTATTTACAGGCTACGTGTGGTCCAGACCAGCAGTCAAGACACAAGACTCAGTTCATCTTATTCAGGATTTGACCCTGTGTGTAATTTTTATGTTTAAGTCTTATTTACATTAAAATACACACAAAGCTGGGAATGGTGTGTAAAAGATAAAAATATAACAAAAATAGATAGATTGTTACAAAAATGTAAATGTGGTTCCGATCATTTAAAATAATATATTGAATTTGAAAGCTCTGCTATGAAGAAATTGGATTATCAGTACTGAACAACTTTATATGGAGGTGGGATTAGGATTGCCACCCATCCCCAATCCCCCCAGATGCATCCCTTATTTAAATGATAAGGGACGCACTTTGTTTCTTTTTTTTTTTTTTTTAAATCCATGCTGGGTGGTGCTATAATGAAACGGGACAGTCCTGACTGCTGCTGCTGACCTTATCATTGACCAGTGAGACGCTATGTTGCTGCGTAAGCGTTTCGGCATCCAGGTTGCGACGCTGAAGTGGCTAATTTTCACATGGAGAGGTAAGAGCCGGCAAAGCTAACTTTAATTACACTACTTTATGTAGGCTCGGTCACTTGCAAGATTCGCAACAGTCAAATAGCGTTGTGCACGGTCGTTCATAGTAAACCAGCGCGTAATTAACAGACGCTAAACTTACTGTGTATGACGGTGGCTTGCAATGGTAGCTCCTTGTAGTAGACATAGTCCTGGTTATGGCATCCTAACTGGCAACCTGTACTCTTGAGGATGTTACCACGCTCCTTCAAATCATCGTATTTAACATTTACTCTAACAGAAATTTAGTGTAAAAAAGCAATTGTTTTACTGTTTTATTTAGAGCTATAATAAAATAATAATTATTTATAATTATGTCAGAAAGGTGGCGAAGCTAACTGTGGGTGGGTTTTTACAGGGCCTTCTTCAAGTCTCAACATTTAAGCGCGCGGGTTCCCGTCGGAGGAAGTGACGTAACAATGTTTTGACCGTCCGTTTGAATCGTACAGGGGAGAGTAGGCAGACTGAAAACAGAGGCAACGCTGCGTTTGTTTTGCCTCCCCCAAAGATTTTGGGGCAGAATTAACTTCATGCCCGTTTGATTTTCAGTAAGTAAACAGCGAGTTTGACTCCATAAGGTAATTAACAGCCGTTATTATTTTTACAAGCCTTGTTTATTGCCCAGTTGCTAGCATAACCCATTTTAGCTAGTGCTAGTTTGCTAACACTTTCCCTGGAGACGAAATGCAGGTTAACCTTATGCAGAAACATGTTGAGGACATGTAGTAATCAGGGAACAAACTTGTGTTGTGACTCAGATAACAACATCTGGCTGTTTTATAATTTTGTAGCTAATGACAGCTGTAATAGTAATTATTACAGATTAAGGCTGAAAAACGCGTAGAAGTAGGTGTGCTGATAAGGTTATTAACGAAACAGGTTTTATTTGCTATTTTGTTGTTATGTCTTCATTTAGAGTTTCAAAACTTTAGTTTGGTGGGTTTTAAAGTAAAGATGCTTTATTTGTCGTCATAATAATGCAATGGATATAAAAACAGGCTCTTCCTTGTCGATTAATGTCATTTTTGTGTTGGGCTAATAATCTTTATTTCAATAAGTACTGTATTCTATGAACAGATAAGTCATGCTGAGCTACACTGGGTTCTTACTGTGGCAGTATAGTTTTGTTAAGCTTTCATAACCAAGCTTTTATGAAAATAGATTTTGTAACATCTGTGCAACTTTATGCCAATCCTTAAATTAGTGCATGGATAACAACTGTGCCTGGTATGGTATGGTAAGGTCCACTGCTGTGCTCAGAATCCTTGTCCTGTACTTCTTCACTGTAGGAGAAGGCAATGGACATCCAAAAAATCATCCATAATGCACTGTATGAATTCATTCAGAGTTACATCCCTGATGCAGATCTGAGGTAAGCATTATGATATCCTTTTTGCATTGCTACGGTGAAAACTCGGGTCTCTATTGAAATGTCATTTATGCCATTAAATGCAGCACGCTGGATGATGTCCTTCTGTCTTACATCACTGGCGTTCTGGAGGACCTCGGCTCCCATCAGAGTGTGGAAGAGAACTTTGACGTGGAAGTATTTGCAGAGATGTTGGAAGCATACGTACCCGGGTTTGCTGAAATTGACAGGTGATCGGTCGCATTTTCTCTCTGTATTTTGAAACAGTAAAATCTAATCTAGTTAAACAAAACTAGATTGTTTTTATTTTTTTGTTTATTTTTTATTCCTTTTCAGTGTCAAAGTCTGTGAGATGATGTTTAGTCTGGCCTCAAAACTAGCTAGCGCAAGAACATCAGGTAACGCTTTATGATTTTATTTTATATACATATACATTCATGTCAGGCTTACCATTTCCAAATCATGTCTTGATTTTCTTGTTACAAAGTAGCACATTTTATTGGGCAGTGAGACTTTTTGATGATCACCTAGTTTTGCTTTTTATTTATAACAAGCTGTTGATATTTGTTTCCTTTAAGCTGATGAAGACAATGTTGTGCCGAAAGTAAGGACAGAAGAAATTCCATTGAAATTTGCAACGCCCAGTCAAGATTCCCAAATGGGAGAGAAGCACTGCCTTAACACACCGACAGAGGGCGCCACCGCAACGGTTGTCATTAAACAATACCTTACAACTGTCTTTTCCAGATCATTATCATTTTAAAAATGACATATATGTCTCTAACTGAATTTGTTCTTTCCTTCCAGAAACCAGCATCTGGGTGGGAGGAGCAGGAGCAACACCTGCTGGAGATGTTCCCCAAATGCAGCCTGTCAGAGGCTCGCAGTGCCCTGTCTATTGCCAAAGGAGACATGGAGGAAGCTGTGCGTCTCATCATTGAGGGTGACGTCCAGCTAAGCCCCTCTCCTCTCAGTGTGAGTTCCTACTGCTCACAGACATGTTGCCTCATCTCCTGATCGAGTTTGTGCTTTTGTTAGTTTGAGCGGTTGGATTTCATGACGTCTTCCTCCACTCAGGTAAACCACGGGAAGAGCATTTCCTCAGTGGCAGACCAGAAACTGAAGGAGAGCATCCTTGAGAAGTGAGAGACTGTTGTGATCCCACTGTGGACAGAAATGGCTTTACTTCTCCACCCGTCATAACTTTGTCTCTTCTGCAGGTACATGTTGGTGGACAACGAGGACGATAACAAAACACACCGCCCTGTTGCACCGAAAGACGTGAGCCCCCTTTTCACCCCTCCCCAGCTTTACCCTTTACCACTGGCGTGTCATCACTTTCTTCTTTTTCTTAGGCTCCAAAGAAGCTCATTAGATACCACAGCAACCAGGTGGTGACCACCAAAGGGGAGCGCTATCAGCTTGTGAAAAAGGACGAGACGGAGGAGATGAAGAAGACGTACGTCAACCTGAAACCCGCAAGGAAGTACCGCTTTCATTGATGAAGAGCACAAGCTATTATTGGTATTGTTTACACTAAAGGTTATTTAAGCTCATTTACTCTGAAATTAGCCGTTTTTGTCCCTAGAGAGAGGTTTGTCAGCGTGTAAGTGGCTTATTTTTTCAATATTGTGACCATGTTCTGCCTTGGTTTAAAACTGTAACTGTACCCCTCAATTTCTTCAGGGCTGATGAGGCACTGATTTTTTAAAGCACCCTTGTATTTATTTGCATTTCCTTTAACTGACTCCAGTATATACTTGCATATACATGTAAACTTATCACACTTCTGGTTTTACTGTACAGTTTCCTCCTCATATTTACTTTAAGCACATTAACCCTGCGGATGTTGATTTACTGTGCAAATGCTACTCACTGATTTTGTTAATGTCAGTATTGTTTGTGCAGTACTGAGTTCCAAACAAAGTACAGTATATTTTCAAAGGAATTATTTCATATATTCAGAGATGTGAGTTGCTAATGACAGTCAGCTTCCCTGAAACATTTCAGGTCTGTTGTTTTATTACTGCACTGTAATGGAAAAACTGCACAGCTCTCGATTATCTCACCAGTGATTGACTCTGTTGCCGAGGGCAGTAAAATTTATCGGAGTGAGTGTCTGGAACACTGAGGAGGAGGAGGAGGAGGAGGAGGGCAGCTTTGGTTTTTTTGGTGCCATAGTGAAAGTCTTCTGATCACTGAGGAAGAGGCCTTTTGATTTCAGGCGTCGTCCTCAGTCCAATGTTTTCATCTCATTTAAATTTTGTGGGTTGTTTCTTTTATTAGTATAAAGTAAGCTGTTTCTGCTGTTGTTGGCTCCCCCCCGCCAACTCTGAGGTAGTTTGATATGGTTTTCCTGAATTTAGCCATGACTAACAAGATGTTACTGATATCTGTAATTCTTCTGAATGATGAGGTTACTGTTTCAATCATATTTTATGAAGTCACCTACGCACAATTTATAATAAATAAATGCAAGTTTTTTTGTAAATCCTTCCTCTTTAAGCACGTGCAATCTGTTCAGTGAACAACTTCAAGCAAACTTTATTCAAAGGAACATGGAGAGCACATACAGCAGATTTAAAAAAAACAAACAGGAATCCATGGCTAAAAACATGCCTCCAGTCAGATTTAAAGCCAGTCATTTCAAACCAAACAGCTTGTTTAAACCCATGCCGTTTGTAAGGCACAGTAAAACTGACTAAGCCACGAAAGGTTATCTTCAACATGCTCCGTCGTTGTGCTCTTCAACTCAAACACTGAACCTGACTGAAACGTTTGTGTTCTCGTTTAAACTTCACAGCATCCTGATGACGCACGCGGGCAAATTTACTCAATGTGGAAGTGCAAATAACTGCCGCTGGACAACTTATGGCACATAAAACTGCAAAACTTACGGTGACTGCATTCTCGAGGATCCCCGCTAATGTTCATTAACAACATATTTAATCACACTAAATACAAATTGTATTTTTGTGTTTTACTGCATTTATGGGGGGAAAAAAGCAGTTTTGCTGTTGTATTAGCGCTCCCCGAACATTCAGCTCAGAACATAAAAACACAAAGCAACCAATGAGCTAAAACAATTTAGCCACAAGCAGTCACATATTCTTCAGCCTGAATATATGATACCTCTTCTTTCATACCGCATGTACATTTTGATCATATTTAATCAGCATTTTCAACAACATTAAATCACGTCTGTTTTATTGCTGTGCCTACACTGCCTTTTTCACGGCGTACGTTTCCACTCATCGCTCCCCAAAACCAAGTACACAGGCAGAGATAATGGAGATGAATTGGACAGATTTTTTTTTTTTTTTACAGCTAATCATCTTTAGTGGTCTGAACAGAATCACCTTTAAAGCTCTCATACCTATAAAAATGCTCATTTTCACATTTAGCGCTCAGCTGCGTTATTACATCAATACAAGAAATGCCACAATGAACTGAGTGTTTAATGTTTTCCTTTTTCTAATCTATTAGTGGTCATGATATCCGGACAACTTGACCTCGACTGGGTGAATCTAACCTGCCCACACATCCACAGGTTCACCAATGAAATGTTCTCAGACGATTAACCCAGATGCTTCTGATGGCTGGAGCAGAAATGATTTGTAAAAGTCCACATATTACCATGCAGAGATACAGATCTTCATATTCTGAACACAAACCACACACCCACACACACCCACCCACACACACACACACACACACACACACACACACACACACACACACACACACTAAACTGTCCCACGTTCACATGCACAGAAGTCCACATTAGCTGAAGTCTTAACTGAAATCCTGGTCGTATCGGCCCTTGATCATCATTTTCAAAAGAGGTCCAACCTGCGAAGAAGCATAGGTATTTCATGTGCAGTCCGGGAGAATTACTGAAAGGTGTCGCTAGCCAAGACTGTCTTTGGTACTAAATCAGGTAAGCCATAAATATTCACAGTAATTGGGCTGCTGGGGGGGGTCAGTGTGCCCCAGGGATTTCATATAACTGCTGACCTAAATCTGAATCTGATCTGGGCTTCCAGAATCCTGCGGTGTGACATTCAGGTGTCCTCTAAACAGAACAGAAAACCAAGTGCTTTTACCTCATGTGGGTCTCCCAGAGCTTCTCCCAGCATCTTCTCAATGTTCCTCATGATGGCCACCTTCTGGTGGGCTCGTAAGGGGTATTCTATCCTCTTGGGTGTGGGGGCGCCCTGACCAAACAAGTCAGTGTGTTACAACATCTGGCAACTGTAGTGGGAATATTACAAGTGCTGATTAAACATACTTTGTACCAGAAGTTTACAGTAATGGTCACTCCACCATTCAACAGTGACTCAATGTGATGCCACCTGAAGAGAGAGGACAGATATCACAATCAAACGTTGCATGTAAAGTGCACCACGCATTATTACTATCCACTAACTGGTACCCAAATGCTAACTGCTAAATTTAGCTACAACTATGAGCCTCTGACAGCCATGGAAAATCTCTTTTTAATTCTCTAGAAGCTACTCGGTCCTGTGGCACCAAAAAGGAGAGAATTAAAGATCCTTCACACGTGAGCTTGATGAGGCTTCATGATTTGACACACTGGCTTTAATATGTATATTTGTCAATCAGAGAAAGTGTAATATGGCTACTCGATCTTCTACATTTAACACACATATAGAAAGAACATAAAAGTAATTAGTATCAAATCATAAAACCTAACAATACTCCCAACTAACCCTCAACATATTCAGCTTTTGTTAATGGCGGGACAAACAAGAGTGTTGTACCCCTACAGCTATTCAACTCAAAGCCCAAAAATACTTCTTACCAATACATGGGGATGTAGAGCACATCTCCGGGCCCCACGACAGCTTCATAGCCAACAACATTTTTAAAATTGGGAAACTTCTCATAATCCGGGTTATCAAAATCAACCTGGAAATAAAAATATGGATGCATGAGAACTGAACAAATCTCACACACCTGTTTTCATCAACAGTAACAAATATTGAATTTCTTCCCATTTCTTTGGCATTTATTCTAGAATAAACCCTTAATCGCATGAATTGGCACTGTTTTGAAGGAAGGCAAACTTAAGGTGTGTCTCCATGTATAGTTTACCTGGCTCTGTCTGTCACACGGGTGATGAACAGGATATGGATAGAGACATTCAAACTGGTCTGGGGGGAAGAGGATGCACCTCTTATGGCCTTTAATCTGTGCAAAGAAATTCTGCTGCTCATCATAATGTGCTGGAGTAACGTTGCCTAAAGAGAGACAGAAATTATTTTTAGCTGTAAAAACAGAAATCTGCTAAACTAAGTGCATAAATGGATATTGTGCTGGACTTTACCCTCCATGCCTATGAGCAGCAGGTTGGATGTCAGCTGCCCCCAGTTTCTCTGGGCCTGCTGCTTGTTGATCCAATTCCAGTTGAACCCAAGAAAGTCGAGAACAATTTTGTTCCCGACTGTGTCGTTCAAGGTTTGCTGCAGATATACCCTTGAAATGCAGAATGGGAAAAAGGTTTACATCATGCAGCGAAAGGCGTTACAGAGACCTGAGAACAGCAGCAGTATAGCAATAAAAGCAAGATGTATGCTTGTTAACCAAAAAGTTCCTCATTTACATGACATAGAAAGATAAGCACACTGTAAATCCAAATATTTACTCTAAATGTCAGTAAGTTCTTTCAGAATTAAAAGAGATATAACTGTATCTTACCTCTCTTTCCCTCCCATTTCTTCCATTTGATGCATTTTATCTACAAACTGAGAGAATTTCATCTCTGTTCGTCGGGACTTTGGGACAAAGTTCTCAAAATTTGATATTTTTTTCTCATCATAGTAGAGGAATTTGTGGTTTTCTGCAGCATAAACAGAGAAGTCTCCATTTCCAATATTCTCCTTGAGGTATGGGATGTCCCATTTTAGAGCTGGATATACAAGGTTTGTGTCAGTCAAAACAACTGGTTCCTTAAAAAAAGGAAAAAAGGAAAAAAAGAAATTTAAATAAATAAATATACATTTTGTTAAAATGCAAAGTATACTATTCATGTAGTAAAATCTATTACATGACCTTACAGCTGAAATGGCAACTTTAATATTTGTTCATATTATCTTTATCTGAGAAATTAATTGGAATTTTTGATTCGTTTCTAAAAATTTACCTAAGTTTAATACTAATAAATGTAATCAAGACGTTAAAAACTAAAAACATGAAGACCGTGTGACGTTTACGACAGTGAAAAATCGTGATTGCGCCTACGGTTTTCATTTATAACGCAGGGTTCCTGAATGCATCCCAGGGAAACTAGCTGGAGGACTACGTGACTAACTGAACGTAGACAACCATGCGCGCTCCCGGTGCTCATCCCCGTCCTCGGTTTCACTTTCGCTGGCGAGGTTTGTGTATCCTGTTAGTGCACCTAGCACTTAAAATCACGTTGGACCCTCCAAAAAAAAGAAGAAAAAGGTGCAGCGAGTTTTGATTTGTGGCTCTTGCGGTTACGCCTTCGAACAATCTACCGCACACGTGTCGAGTCTCAAAAGCTTTTACCGTGACATAAATTTGGCTTTAAGCGCTTTTTAAAAATATATATATTTATAAAACGGGATTTTACTGTATTTTTTCTTATTTGCCATTTTGACGGTGTTTCGTGTTTGTATTTTTGTAGTTAATGTCATACGCTTTAATACACCGCTAGTATGAACGACCCGTTTTGAACGCACCATTTGATATAAACGTCATTGATTCTATTTAAAATCGAGTTTGTCAGTATATTCTACAACATAGGACGTTTATATGACTGATAAAAGTGTGCTTTGAATATAGCTAGGTGAAAAAAATTATTACCCACTTCCATACCATTCAAAGTCAATATTTTTATAACGATCTTTTTGTTCATATGCCTTCTAATTGTTTTAAACAGTTTAAGAAGAGCAGGTTAGTGGGAAAGGACTTAAACTCCAAACAAAGTGCGGTAATGTTAAGTTATGCTGCAACAACCCACCCAAAAGTATAATGTGGTGCAGCACCGGATTTGGCTCCAAGACTGTTTACCCCTGATAGAGAACACTGCCATACTGGAAATAGTCATTCGGGGCACTGGAGACCAGTTTAATGACAAACATGTTTTACATTTGGTCTCCTAAGGATTGTCCTGGGACAACAAATCATTCCAGTCATCCCAGCATCAGCACCACTTGTGAAGACCTAAGCTGCAGTCCTGCATCACATCTTATGGGGCAAGTGGAGCCGGACAGCCCTTTTAAAGTCTTCATCGCATTCCTAAACACATTTAACTGATTTCTTTAAAAATTTGGTACGTTGGGCTTAAACAGTAATTTTGCATATTTTATTTGTGTACCAAATAAATGATTAATGAAGATTGAGGTCACTTATTCACTTCCAAGGAATTCTGCAGCAAGTACACTAAATAACACTCTATCACTAATAACAGATTAATATACTGTCTGACCTAACTTAGGGTTCCATTACTTGGATCAGCCATCTGATCGTTCAAGCATTGATCTAAATATGCATTCATTTGTTTCGTTTTCTGGGGTGTTTAAAGTTTCGACAAACTGACAAACTAACATTAAGGCGTTTCGACGCTAAGTTACCTCGTTATTTATCAGCAAGTCCGCTCTTGGGTCCGTATAAGAGAGTCTAGGAATGGGCTTAGTTGGAAAAGAGTATTTTCGGAGCTGAGACTCATCCCAGTCCCGGCTCTGAACGCCGCTGAATCCGCCACAGCCCTCGCTCTCTGCCGGGTCAACCTCGACAACCGTCGCCGCTGCCATTTTCGTCGAGAGGCGATCAGTAGCAGCCGCCGTCCTCCGCTCTGGCTGGCTCAGACTCCACTCTGCGACGTTCCAGAGGCAGCGGCTGAGTGAACATACGACCTTCCCGGATCGAGCTCACTGGGCAGAGAGACGAAATTTGTGCAACCCGGCCAACGCAGGCCAGCTGTCGGTCTGCCGCTGTTCCGTGTGGGTGTTGACACACGTCGTTAATGTTGACAGCTTGAACACAGACTGTAGAAACTAAAACAGCAAGGAAACGACATTGTGGCCACGTAGACACACAGCGACACCCGGCGTCCAGGAGGACTAGATGCATCACTTTTACTGGCCACAAGAGTGCGCACTTTTCTGTTTTAATTCTTGCGACTTTTTGAAAATAGTGTAAAGTTGATAAGAATGTAGAGCAAAATAACCACCTTAAATATTCATAAAGTGCTCATTTTAATTTCAACATACATTATGATATTATATATATATATTACTGTATTACCATTTACATGTATTTGTATGGATTTACTTGGGATTTTTTGTGTGTCAAATGTGTTTTTATTTTTTTATTGAAAAAAAATGCATATTCTTCTACAACAATTGAATATTTCCTGAAAGCATCTTGTTTGTGACCCTTTTAAATGTACTTCAGTTATCCAAGGGCCTTTCTTTCCAAAAAAAAAAAAAGAATATGCAAATTAACTCCCACCAGAATTAGCAAACACTTTTGAAATACTGAGACAATATTTACCTTTACCACACATAGCCTCCAAATAACTATTATGGTCAAGGTAAAATATTTTTTTGTGAGAAGTTAGCGCATGCTGTACCTTCATCACTGGACTGACTGGCTAATGGAAAAGGATCTCGCTCAGTCAATGTCAGACTGATACTGAAGTGGATCTTATCAATCACTTTGATCACAGTTGCTCTGTATTAAATGTTGGCCCAATTTTAGTTAAAAGCACTTTCGGACTGCAAACCGTCTGTGTAAAGGTCTTCACTTGAGTGAGGCTTTATCAGCAGATTGTTAAGTCCAGTTTGGGCTCCCCGGTGGCTTCCCGTGCTCTGTGTTTCCTGTGTAGATCAGTCAGCTTATCTGATCTGATCCCTCTGATGCTCCTCTCTCCCCATTCTTTGCAAAAGCCTTAAGCCACTGCATTAGACACCCCGTTGAGCACGGTGTGGCTTGTATCTCAACCCTGCTGATAGCAACAAACAAATAGAACACTGCTGTCTTCTCCTCAGCAGATGGACTGCTGTCAGAACAAAGAAACCTCCAGAGCTGCCACTGTTACACTGAAACTGTTTTCTGAGGAGTCAAAGCATCTCATTACACCCAGCATTTAAACCTGGACAGATAGATGCACCACTGCTGCATCAGCCACGGCAGCTCTTCCATATTTCTGTTTTAAGGGCTTTGAGGATGTGTTGTAGGAGTTCCGCTCATCTGTACTCATCTGTGTTGGCTTTCTCTCACATTCACGGTGACCCTCGCCCCTCTAGGTGTTGTAGGTCCAGAATCCCTAAGCCTTAAATCCTATTAGTCAAGGATTCTCTGAAGCAATTTAAGTCATTTTCCCATATTTCCTTGATTGCATTATCATTTGCTGACTGGTGGAATTCTGCTCCTGCTTTTCCCTCCATATGATGTAAATACAGGAGTGTGTTCAGGATTTCTTTTTATGGACATCGGATGATTTGCTGTGTCAAGATGTATTCATGATCTTTAAATATGGACGCCTATGTTCACTACTCACAGTAAACATCTGCTTAAAACCTAGTTCTTCCTCTGTGGTGTCACCTCTCTTTCTCTGCCACCATGGCCTCATGCGTTCCGGCGAATTAAAGGTGGCAGGGCCGATCCGAGAGACGGAAGTTCAGGCCCCACGGTCGGAGGTCGTGTCACTCTTCGGGTGAGGGGGCGGGGCCCTGCAGTCTGAGACACAAAGCTGTGTGGTGTTTCACACACTGATATACCATGTTCCTTCCTGTGCACAACATATTTGCTCCAAAATCTGAGAATTCTGAGGTATTTAAAGAATTAATTCTACTCCAATTCTAATATAATATGTAGCAGTTTGGTGTTTTAGTACTATAATAGTTGGGGGGTCTCCAACTATCACAGCCCTAAAATCATCTCATTATGCAGTGGAATCTCTTAGACATGCAGACTCTCCAGTTTCAACTAAATCAAACTATTATTATTACTGATTTAATTAATATGGAATAGGCCTCTGAACAGTGAGGATCTGCCTTTCCCACATCGCAGTTGCTGTGTCAGCAGCCCCTAGGCATATATGTGTGTGTGTGTGTGTGTGTGTGTGTGTGTGTGTGTGTGTGTGTGTGTGTGTGCGTGGTGCATGCAGGTATCTACAGTAAGTGGGAAATTTGAGCTGGACTCCCACCATTAACCTTAATAAGCTCTGCAGTCTAGATTTTGTGGCTTTGTTAATTATAATCTTAAAAGCGTTGCCTTTGACGTGGGGTGAATGAACATTTTGACATGCCTCTGCTGCGCCCGCCATCCCGGTAAATTGCAGACCTTCCAAAGAGCCGGTGGGGGGGGAAGCCATTCGGTATGTCGGCTCTTTTGTCACCAGGGGTTTTGCTCACATGCCAGACGTGGCGATCACGCCACCCTGCAGGGATCATCAGGGGAGGGAGGGGTTTTATTTATGATCATTATTTGGTAAATAAGATGTCAACAAGGTGTTTCCTTAACACTTTGTTGAGTAAAAGAAGGAAGGTGCAGAAATGAACGCCCCCTTTCTGAATGGGACCTCTAATCTCCCCTTTCATGTCCCTGCTCGTCTGAGGGCTTGGACTGCGGCTGCCATGTGCTGGCCTGCCTGGGCCTGGCACCTCTCCCTCGCAGGTGGGGTGAGTATCCTGGCAAGCATGTGTTTATAAAACCCAGTTGTTTGGGCACAATACTTGAACTAACTTCTTTTGAGAGAACAGTGTGAATCTGTGCAAAGCCTTTTCCCAAAGTCCTTTAGAAGGCGACAGCCCATTGAGAGGAGAGGAGAAGGGATTACCTTCCTCGACAGTGGTGCATTTCCGAGAGAGCTGATTAGCTCTGCATTCATTGTTAAATCGAGCAAAGGAAGGCCCTAGAGGAGTGAAAGGATCCAAATAGGTGGGCCCAGAAATAAAACAGCCGCAGGAAGCCCTGGACAGGCAGCCCAGAGTTTTCCCAACATTTCTTTCCCCCCACTCCTGAGGAGGTGCAGCGTGAAAAAGGAGATTAGCATACAAAATTAGAGGCGGGATGATTTTTAAGGATAACTTGCCTCATGCCCTCCACCCCCACGGCCTCCTCTGTCTGGACAAAGTTAATTAAACTAGTATTAAACAGTAAAGAAACTTCCAAGCGCTTGGGGCTCTTTGAGGATTACTACGACGAGGGAGAGGACGGGAGGTTTTTGTGGAGACGAAATTGAGAGAGCACAGAGAGAATATTCTAACCACGGCGTGAACAATGCGAGGAGCGCAGCCGTGTTTACCGTGAACCGCCAGGTATTAGTTACTGTCTCCAAGTGCGATAAACAAGGATCAACATGTGAGGTGGATGGATAAATGAGACTGGAGGGTTTATTATTCCTTCGGCTTAATGGAACCTAAACATCAAAGCAAAACTAGAAAATGCTGTGCAATAAATTAACAATATACAGTACAAAGTGCTTCATTTTATATACAATTAAATACATCAAGGGGGCAATAAATTTTGGGGGAACCAGATAACAAGAGAGGATGCTGTTTCAAAAAATCTGTTCCTCCATGAAAATTAAAAGTTTCACTGTGGCCTGGCAACTAGATGGTTTGTTAAAACATTTTTTTTAAATTTTTTTTATGATCATCTCAGAATAAATAAATTATGCTGTGGAGAACATTTGGGCTGAGTTCTTTAAATGCCCAGTGACTTTTCAAAAGGTCGTAAAAATATAAAAAAATATACTTTAAATACCTTTATAGCAAAAGTTCTATTCCCTCTATGATGTGGCTTTGTACACATCTCAGTCTTTAAAGACAAAAGCGGTAATGCAAATGGATGGAAACTGTATAATTTTGTTATTTTTCTGCTCCCTTTACTCACACACTGACAGGGAGAAGAGATGAAGATGCTCAGTGCTTCTTCCTCAGCCGGAGGTTCTTCCTGCGGCTGCCGGTGCTCTCGATCTTTCCCCTCTGGCCTCCTCTCTTGACGCAGAAGTACTTGGTGACTATCTTTCTGCACTGCTCACACTTCACCGCGCAGCACCAGTGGAATTTACAGTTACAGCTGGACACCGTCTCGGCCTTGTGCTCCTCCACGGCCAGCCCGCACTCACCGCACAGCCTCTTGCAGCTCCGCTTCTCCCATTTGCTCAAGTTCTTGCCCTTCTTGAGGCACTCGCGGCCCTCTGTGCCGGGCAAACCAAGAGTGCGGTTTTCCAGACAGTAGTCCGGGGAGTCCTCCAGGTGGACCAACTCCTTGCGAGAGATGGAGCTGAAGGTCTCGGCGATGGCCCCCCGGCTGGCGGCGCTGTTCCCGGCACCTCTCAGGAGGTCCACCTTCAGGGCCCTGTGGTACTTCTCTTTCAAATAGTTGCCCACCTCCCGGAATTCCGGCAGCTGCAGCCAGCAAGTCTGAGTGGTGCAGCTTCCGGACACGCCGTGACACTTACACGTCCTCTGCATGGTCCCCTTCACAGCCTGGACATAGCAGAAGTTATGGAACTTTAACAGTCATACTTTGATCAGGAATATTTTATTCTGTAGCTGCACACGGGTTTCTGTGTAAATAAAATCCCTTGATTGACGTGTTGTCAAATCTACTGGTTGTATTGTGGTGATAGGGCTGAATGGAATGAAAAGAAGAAGTGATAGCTTCAGTGTCTTTGTTAGGTTTCTTTGTGGTCCACAGTGCCTGACTTTAACCAGCATTAGACTGCTGTAGGCTGAAAAGGAGAAAGGGATGAACTTTCTGCTAAAACGGGACTGAAGCAGTGTTTCACATCGAGCCCGTTTTTTTTGTCTGGGAAGAAATCTTAGTATTTACTTAACATGTTCATTATCGACACTTTCTCCTGCGCGAGGAGACCCAATGGCGAGCCCTATTGAGCGGAGAAATGAAAAAGCAGTATTTCTCTCTTTCTATCCCCATTTTTTTCTGTTACAATGATGCTCCAGGTGCCGTGGGGAACCTCAAGGCCGAGGTAGCGGGGGGAGAGCGAAGGCACCGTAAACAAAGAAATCTTCAGCTGCGCGCCTGTGGTCCCCTCAGACTCCCTCGGGGCCAAACAAAGACCAACATAAATGTGGGATCCTTATTGCAAGAATAAAAACTAAACACTTATTTTAAAGAGCAGCATAATACAGAATGTTGTGCAGTGTCTGGCTCACCAGGATCTCTAATTAAGCTTGCACCAGTGATCCTGAGATTCTTGAGTTGAGGTCTTGTCATAAGAGGCATTCAACATGGGTAAATAGGCCCTTCTGGTACACCGAACACACTGTTATTATTGGGGACGAGTGGCACCTCACTTATAGTGAAGTGAATGGGATGCTTGGGTGGCACACTCAGTGTAATTCTGAGGAAGGAAAAATGATTCAAAAGGTGCTTTATGCTGTGCAATCAGCTAGAGGGCCGGGATAGAGCTCCAAAATTTTCAAACAAGACGCCCCCTCAGTTTGAAAACACTTGACAGAATCATATTACATTTCCTGCAAGGGGTGCCTCTCACAGTCGAGTGGGAGGAGTGAAAACGCGGCGCTCAGAGGTACCTTGCGTCCGGCCTCGTTGTTGTGGAGGTTCATGGCCGCCCGGGCATCCTGCCCGGTCTCCAGCGCGTCGACAAACTGTTTGGAGATGGCCTCACCAAAGCCCAGGTTGTCGCTGCAGCCGCCCCAGAGCCAGCCGTGACCGCCTGCGAAGGAGGAAGCACAAGTTTGGCCTAGCGGTCCATGAAGGAGGTCATTTCTGTATATGTTTGCACGTGGCGCTGACCCCGCTGTCCGTTCCTGCTGTCATCGCACCCGCAGTTGTCAAAGTCACCGAGACTGCAGTTCCTGGTTAGAGTGTACATGACGCCAGCAGAGCTGATGGCGTGCACGAACGCAGTCTCCCGATTTGCTGCGATCAGAACCATTATTAACAAACACAGCTCCGGAACACTACATATTCCTCATTTCAAAGCCGTTCTTTTTCCTCCACCAGCTGTTTCTTTTTTGTGTCTGGGACGCTGGACCTACCGCTGCGCAGGCTGCTGTGGGTGGACAGCTGCAGGGCTCTCTCCGGGCAGTTCCAGCGGTCCCACGCAAACTGGTACTTGCACTCCTCGATGCCGCTCTGAGCTCCTGCGGCCACACTGCTGGAGTAGATCAGGTAGGCCTGCAGCAACAGCAGCAGACAGAGGACATCTTAGAACCACATGATGCACTGGAAGCATCCGGTGATGGAAGAAACATCGTACAATGCACTGGAATTCACTGGTAAATTCAATCTACTAGCAAGTTTGCTATATATTTTTTTTTTATGTTTGAGGGCAGAAATGGTGCGATTTCCAGTTTTCAAAAATGCACTTTCTGCTTCTTGTTCACACAGGGTGAAGAATAATATAATTAATATGTCTCAAGTGGCCTTTGAGGGGATGGAGTACCACCTCTTTCACAGGGGTATGCCTCTCTAATGATGACCACCCACCACAACAGTGCCTGCCCTCACCCGTAAGACCTTCAGCCCACCGATACACACACAGCCTTTGACGAAGGTCAAGTGTATGGGGTGAGGGTCACAAAAGGCCACGATATATATCAAATACATCATATCGCGGCCTTTTACATGGCGCCAGCGGTGCTGCGGCACCAAAAAGAGTGCTGGAGCTGGTTGATACCCAGAGTTAAGATATCACAAAGTCTGTCCTGCCTCTCTGCTCCTGACAGGGAGAGGAGATCAAAAGGAACGTTGGCTTACCTTGGGTCCAGTCATCAGGAAATTATTCACTGACCTGGAAGAGGAGACAGCTTATTCACTCAGGGAAGCTCAGTGTCCTTCACAAATTCCTCTCATTATCTCTCACATCTCTCATTAGTGCAGTTTGAAACTGTGTGACACCCACAGATGTGCAGGCCTTGGTCAAAAATGTGCAGGAATTTGCTCAGAAGCGTTTCAGGGGGCTTTTTCTGAGACACTTTTTAGTGGATTGTTGCTGATACTCAGTTTACCACATAGTTCTTGCAATTAAATAGGCATTCAAATTAACAAAATTTAAAAGAAACCATGAATAAATAGTGAGGATCGGTCATAGCTGTAGGCATTGAGAGGTTGTAAATTAAATGTGCAGATAATTTGTGTTTTTCTGGAAATGAATTGTCTGATAGTGAAAGCAGAGTCCATGAAATAATCACGAACCAGCTCTACAGTAATAGCAGTTAATTTAGCATTAATAAGCAACGTTGCAATTAAAGTATTGAATTAGGTTATTGTAAAATTAAATAAACAGATCCAGCTCTTATTTTTTGCGATTATTTTCACAAATAAATAAAATTGGAAAATCCAGATAAAATTCTTGAAATATATCAATTCTCGCAACAATTTTGTGTTGTATGAAAATGAAATAATGAAAATAGAGTGATCCAGAATACGGTGGTCCCAAAACAGGGTGGGGGG
>BJFM01002034.1:477655-501792 GCA_016586285.1 Arothron firmamentum | reverse complement strand
TTTTTTGGTGTGTGTTTCTGCAGGAGGCCCAGACAAGCCGGGTCGGGGTTCTGGCTGGCAGAGAAGATGCTGTTGTGGTGCCACGTGGCTCACAATGGCACCACTGTGGGGATGGCGATTGTGCTTTGTCTTCCCTGGTGAAATAACACCCAGCTCAGCATTGCAGAGGGAGACGGTGCAAAATTATGCAGCGCCAGAGTGGAAACAAAGTTGGGACTGTTCAGGAATTCAAGTCATGCCACCACACTGGTATTCTGCTACCGCTGCAATTAAACATGCTTCCTATTTCACATACAGTCCCAAAAAGCTTTGATGCTTTAAGCTTTGAGCTCGGACAGGCTTACGCATGGATGCATGCGAGGGTTATTGTGGAAAATCTGGGCCGTGGTGACTCACTCTCGATCACACGCGCTCCCAGCACAGCACAGCCCAGCCCAGACACCGGCACCGATCACACAGCATCAGCACATTCTGCTGTGGGTGAGGGGAAACTGGACAGATCTGTCCAGCTAAGACCGCTACAGGGTGCAGTAAATACTCACTCCATGCAAGAGTTAAACCGGAGGCGGAGGGCAGCAGCACCAGTCCGTAAAGCGCGCCGGCGTGCAGGAGGCTCATCAGTATGATATTCCTCCAAACCAGCCTCCTCGGAGGTTTGGGTCCGTCTTTCTCTCTGTACGTGTCGTCAAAAACATCCTCCACCGTCGACGCTTCCGCCATGGCACCGCCGTTCTGTTGCCTGGCAGCGCGCAGATTCCGGTCGTCCGTCTCGGTCATTGTCGCTCAGAACCGCTTGATGTGAGGGGAGAAATGCTGCTCGGTCAAGTGCGCCTGGGTGCAGGAAGAGAGAGGGGAGCGAGCGCGGCGGCGGAGCTGCGTGCACGCTGCAGTCTGCGTTTTAATCTCAGTGCGCGTTGGGCTGAGCGAGCGTGCCACTGCTGCACGCGTGGCATCATCGCAGTTATGTCACCGCTGGCTGCAGGCGTGACCCCGCTGCCCTCTGCACAGTTCGCCTTTTTAATTCCCTTTAAAGCGCATCTCACCTGATCCTCGACCTACAGATCACCTTGTAATCAATACGCACCCTCATCACCATTTTACTCACTGTCGTATTGATGCTTTGAGGATTAGAAAATATTTTCATCTTAATTGCAATTAGTAAGCAGTGGATGTTTCTTCGATTAAAAAAGCCAAACGGTGGCATTTGCGTTCAAATAATTAAGTAATGTCAATAATATGAGGCGGCTATCTATCTGATGTAATTGGTTTGTTTATTTTGCTTTGGAAATGTATTTGTTCATTGATGGCAGAGATAAACGCTGGAAATAGACAGTGAGAGCAGATGTCATTGCTTACCTACTGTCACCATCTGTACTTTCCTCCCATCAGATGATCAGATGAGAAGACTCAGTGCATTCCTCACCCTGCAACAGATGCTGCACATGCGGATCAGCTGGAACGATAATGTCATGGATAAAACACGAGGAATCAAGGATAAATTTGACTGGCCTTGCTAAAAGTAAAAATACCAAATAATATCTTCGGATGGGACATATATATTGTTTGGGGACGGGAAGAGAATCTTTTATTGATCTTCACATATATAAAGGGAGATTATACAATAACAGAATCCTGCATTTTGACCTATTAGCAAGTTCTGTGTTGTAATATATGAGATCATCTAAACTTTAATAAACTCAAAAAAACACCCCCCCACCCCCACCCAAAAAACGCCACAGATTTAACCTTTAATGATCTCAAATGTGCGACTGGAAAAGTATGGATAAATAGACGCAGTATTGGCGCCATCTAGCGTGCAAGTACTGCCACTGCATATTTGAATTTTAAAAAGCATCCTCTACCCTTCCAGGTGAAAACAAGATTCAGTTTCTTAATGTTTTTTCTACTTGACAATTTAAGTAGATGCTATTCAAAAAAAGCCCCATTGGCACATTCAGCTGGCTAAAACCCCCAAAATGTGCATAAACAAATTGTTACACTACACGTTCTAAAATCCAGACAAATGTGCTGCGTGCATGTCTTTCTGTACTCCTTAATATGCTGTTATTTGTTGTTGTCTATGTTTAAAAGTGTAAACCTCTATACTACCCATTTACCCAAAAATTAAGTATCTATTTTGCTGGTCTCTCTAATTTTGCTTTGACCATCACATCTTTGCCACATTTGTTAATTACCAAGCTAAATAATGCAGCAAAAACCAACAGTAATAAAAGACCATGTGCCAAATGAAACTACCTTTCAAAGAGAATCACCAGTTCACAATGAGCAGTATGTGGGAACATATCCACAGGCACAGCCAGAGTTGGAGAAAAGGCCTCCCCTGTGAGCTTTTTCTGCGGGTCAGGAGCACAACAAAGTTCAATGAAGTTCCTCATCGCCTCCCCGTCTGGTTTGCAGGACACGTAGACCAGCCTGCGGATGTCCGGTTGGTTTCGTAAAGCACGGACAACCTTATGATGCAGCCCTGCCCGAGCAGGGTTAACTACTGCTGCCACGGAGCCTCTCGAGCCAATCTGAGACACAAGTCCAGGCAGCACCACCTCTGCCTTCCCAGGGATGAATTCACAGTTCAGCACATCATTGAGGGATGCATTGTGTTGAGCATCTTCCACCGCCTGCTCTATGAGCTCGATGCCAATAATTCTGTCCACTCTGGGGGATGTTGTTATACCAAAAGCACCTGTCCCACAGCACACGTCAAGGAGTGTCCCTACTTTTGTTCTTTCTCCTTGGAAAGAATGGTGAGGGACACACAGGTCTCTCACTGTACTGTACAACACCTCAGCAGCTGCCTGGTTCACCTGGAAAAAGGCATCGGCGGAGATACGGAACTTGAAACCGAGCACCTGTGGAAGAAACAAAGTGGAGTTTAGCGATCCTAATGCAGGTGCAATATGCTTTTGTCCACTTTCTCTGCCAAACTGCAGTTTACAGATATAAACCGGCAGTTCACAAAGACTCCTGGACATTTACTGCACACTCCTGTGCATTTACAGCGTATTTTACCTCCTCATATATGTGAGGCTGCCCATGCAGAAGCTGGTAGGGGGATTTCTCATGAGTGGTGCGAGTCATGATGCTCTCCTGGAAGAACAGCGAGTCCAACTGACAGACCGACCCGGGACCGAGTGTGAAGTAATCCACCAGGTCTGCCTTATGGGCCGCAATCTCCTCTGGCGAGAGCGTCTGTGGATGGAAGTAGACAATAGCCATGGTGTGGCCCTCCCTGTTGGTCCTCACTGTGATCTCTCGCCAGTGACCCCCTGAATGGAAGAGCAAGCAGGGCTCCAGAGGAGAGAGACGGATGAAGTCCTGGTAGCACCTGGCAACCAGTTTGTGCTTTTCCGGCATATTGAGCAGGTGGTCTCCATTGACGCAGACAATATTTGCTTTTTTCCCGGTGCCAGTGTAAAATCCTACTGTTTTTGGATTTCCATCAGTTCCCCTGTTGACAGAAAACGTTGACTTGTTGCGGTATCCATCCCTAACTGGTGAAGGCAGGATGGGCAGAACCGGGAATGTGAGTTTGTTTCTCAGATGTGACGGGGCTTGCGGTTGAAAGTCATCTGAAAGGTAACCACAAAGCTGGCACAATATCTTTTCCTGCTGCTTCTGCTTCAGATCCAGTTGCTCTTCATAACCATGCCTCCAGAGAGGGGTGACCACATCAGCCAATCTTTCCTCCCACGAACCGCAATTAACCCTTTGAATCTTCTTTGGACGTTGTTTCGACAAACGTTTTCCAAGGACATTGAAATAAGAATTAGTAGTTGAAAACAACACACAATGTTGTCTTGAAGTATACAAAGTTCTGCATCTATAAAAAGCCGCACAACTTCGGTTAGTTGCCAGATTCATTCTAACATTTAAAAAAACGCGGTATCTCTCACCGTTACTATACGAACACAAACAACACGCTTAAGTTGTGGGGTAATTATCTTTTTGTCGAATATTCTTCCTGAAAGCTGTTCACTTCCGGGCCATTTATGTGACGTATAATTTAGGAGACGCTCGCTTCTGACGCCATTTATGTGTGTCCAGTGGAACGTAAACATTTCCGCGATGGACTCAAACAAGGACGAAGCTGAGCGGTGCATTAAAATAGCCCTAAACGCGATCAGCAACAACGACCAGGAAAAAGCAAGGAGGTTTCTTGAGAAAGCACAGCGACTTTTTCCGACGGACAAGGCCAAAAGTATGTTGAAGACAGACCTATGTCGACAGGTGTCTTATGAGTTGGTGGGCCCTTGCTGTCAGGCCGATTCAGCTAACGTTAGCATAAGCCGTATAATCTTTACTCCGGCTCTTGTCGACATTGTTTGTAGTTTCTAAGCGCTGAGTCTTTGGTGTCTGTAAGGTATTTTAAGTCTAATCTTGATCTTGTGTTTGGCGTTCACATTTCGTATTTAATCTAAACCAGAGTACGTCGTTGACGCCAACAGCTAACTTGAGTGCTAACCTTTAGCTCCTATGCTAGTGGGAAAAACTAATTTGACAGCAAAACTAAGTAGCATGTTGTGAGTATCGCGACTCCGATGTTGTTTTCAGACATATTGGAGTCGTTAGCGCAGAATGGAAAGCCTCCCAATGAGAATGGCAATCATGTAAATGGAGACGGGCCCCGAATGAGGCACCGAGGCCATGAAGAGGAGCCTGAAGTGTCTGCACAGGGAGCCACAGAGTCTTCGAAATCATACACTGCCGAGCAGCTGGAAGCTGTCAGAAAGTGAGTACACATGAACAAATGCTGTTTTGTTTTAGCATTGACAAAATCCCATATTGAAACTGGAGACTATTATTATGTGCCAAGCAAAGAAAGATTATTTATTTTACATTATACTGTAATTACAAAAAGTACGTGTCTAATTCCTGGAGACTATAGTTATTTATAGGCGTTTGCCCTCTTCTCCATATCATGTGTTATCAGGTTATACTTGGTTTTGGGTTTTCAAGATACCAAAATATTCTCACTTAACAAGAAATTATGAACTGTCATCAGTTTACTATATCACCTATTTTTCTTTTAACTACACTAAACTTGCCAGCTGTTAACAACAAAGTTGTGATTGGACTTTGTGTGGATTTCTTTTACGTTTATTTAATTAATATTTACCAAATTCTAATAACAATATTGGCATATTTTTAATCCACTTTGTTCATGAATATTTGTAGTCCATTAGGTATTTCCCGCATATTGTTGAAAAATAGAGCCAGTTTTTCACATCCTCAAATTAGATTGCAATAAAGTCATACAAGTTATGGAATTCTTAATACATTGTTGTGCATGTCACTGCTTTTATCAAAAATATATATGTTTTGCCAACCTTTTGAATGTGTTTTTATTGCCATTTCATTTAGAGTTAAGAGCTGTAAAGATTACTACCAAATTTTGGGAGTTGAAAAGTCAGCCTCAGAGGAGGATCTGAAAAAGGCTTACAGAAAGCTTGCTTTGAAATTTCACCCAGATAAAAATCACGCTCCAGGAGCCACGGAAGCATTTAAAGGTAAATTAAAGGTGGTATTCACTTTTGGTGTGCTTGTAAATGTAAACATCCTAAATGTTATTGTGTGTGTTTCTTTCAGCTATCGGTAATGCCTATGCTGTACTTAGTAACGCTGAGAAACGAAGGCAGTATGACCAATATGGAGAGGAGAGGTCACACCCGAGCAGACACAGGCGAGATTTTGAAGCAGATATTTCTCCTGAGGACCTCTTCAACATGTTCTTTGGAGGAGGTTTCCCCTCAAGTAAGCACTGAAGAATACCATTGAGGTTCTGGAGTATTAATCCTCATTCAGTGTATCTGGAGTGGCACCACAAACACAATCCCATTATTAGATGGTCCAAATATTCTATTCTACTTCTATTTTTGATGGTAACATCCTGACAATTCTTTTTAGGTAATGTACACGTTTATAGAAATGGAAGAATGCACTTTGCTCACCACAACAGGCAAGAAAGAAGAGAGCAACAAAGAGACGTGAGTGAAGTTACCCACAGCAGTTTTTTGCAGTTGTTATATCAGCTGATGTGATTTCATCTTTTTTTTCTCTTCTCCGAACAGGGAGGATTGGCTCTGTTTTTCCAGCTGATGCCCATCCTTATCCTCATAATTGTTTCCGCTCTCAGCCAGCTGATGGTCACGCAGCCTCCCTACAGCCTTAGCTACCACCCGTAAGGTCCTTCTCAAAGTTGTGTGAAAATATTTGGACGCCGTCTCCGTTCTCTTATTGTGCTTTTCTCGATGCATCAGGTCAACTGGACACATTCACAAAAGGCACACGTCGCACCTGAAGGTGCCTTTCTATGTGGGAGATCGTTTTAATGAGGAGTTTTCAGGGAATAACTTAAAGAATGTTGAGAGAAGTGTAGAAGAAGACTATATCTCCAACCTCAGGAACAACTGTTGGAAGGAGAAACAGCAGAGTGAGTTTACACAAGATTTGTTGGTTCATGTACACTAAATAGCTGGCTGAGAATTTCCGTCTTGTATTTCCAGAGGAAGGTTTATTGTATCGTGCTCGCTACTTTGGGGACTCTGATTTGTACAAGAAGGCGCAACGAATGGGGACTCCAAGCTGCTCCAGACTGTCTGAGATTCAGAATATATTGGATGGATAGAAACTACCTGCACTTGTATAGGTGAGTTGACACCAATGCCTAATTTAAATGAACAAATTTGGTTAAATATGTATCGTTGTGTGAACACTTTGATGCTTACGTTATTATTAACAACTACGGTAACTTTTTAGTCAATGTTGTAGCCTCATCAAGAAGTCACCAAACAGATCCGTGCTTGAACAGTGCTTGTCTTAACAAAACTTTGACCTGAGGAAACATCAATAAATGGAATCAGTAGGTTATGGTAATTGTTTGCATATGATTAGCGGCTGCACGATTTCTGCAAGATCTGCAAAGATTGGCTCCGTCTATTTCCTTTAAAATGCCCACTCAGTCCTTCAAAACCAGGCATTTAGTCAACGTGCTTGAAAAAAGTGTGTAGTACAAGTTTCTGTTTCATCTTTTCTTTTCTGTTTTAACTGCCTGCATATCAGTGATTGATCAGTTGATTATTTTCCATTTTGTAGGTGTGTTGATACTTGGCTAATGTGAAGAAATCAGTCGGAGCCCTGTGAATTTGGAGCATTTTTATGCAGCAGACCAAGAGAATTAAAAATGCCTTACGTGACGTGGGCAGCAGGCCTCTTCAGGGAACCTTTCTGCTACTCGGTGATAGATCAACCTCCTGTGGAACTGTTAGAAACTCTCAGCTGACTGCAGACATTTTCTCTAGCATCTCCGAAGATGTCCAGTCAGCTCGGCATAGTGGGGAAAAGTAAGAGCGCAGTAATCTATTTGAACAGTAAACAGCTGCTACGATAAGCATTCAGCGTCAAAGTCTTTTTGTTTTTTCCCCCCTCTTTATCATTTTCTGAGACCTTCTGGCCTTGTCAGAGACCGATGTCTGAGCCACTTGCGAGGATAGTGTGTAATTTTTATAGTTCTTACCGATGTAAATATTTGTTTTACTTTTAACAGTGCAGGGTTTGTCGGCATTACAATAATTTACTACAAATTTGCTCGTAGCCTGTTGAACATAAAGTGTTGAAAACGAATGCACAAATAAAGTGAACCATATTTATTAAATTAACTTGCTGAAATTGTATCAGTGTCTCTGTCCTTTCATTGATGCACACCTTTTCTTCAATCTAGCTTGCAGTTCTAAACAATAGCATTAGCGTGTTAGCACAGATGGAATACTATCTGGACAAGATGCAAATTTAGACCAATGGGATAGTTTATCCTAGCTTCCATATCAGTTCTGACTGTGGAAGGAGGCAGAAGAACAGGATGTGAGTGTATCAGGCTGGTGTGAGTGTGTGTCATTTGCATTGTCATTTGTTGGTTGCTATATTCTAAAAAAAATTTCTTTCCTTTGACTTGTACTGCTGAGAACTGTAATAAACACATTTTTGAGGAAGTCAGTCATGAGCTTTAAGAAGACACAAATTAATACAAAATAATTTATTTATTTCATCAACAGTATAAAATGATTCACCTGAGATCAGGTGAGTAGTGGCCACAAGAAATGCTTTCAGGGAAACTTGAGCAATCGAGCACCGACAAAGACAAACTGAACCATAACGCTAGTGTCTGTTGATACAACACATTCAAACCATATTTTCTAGAAATGTCAGAGCTTGATATGCAAGAGTCCCTTTGCAGCGACACTGTTCATCCTGTCAGGGACAGGGCTGCTCGGTCAGCAGCACTCCTCTATGAGCAGCTCCCCTGAACTGTACAGTTTCCTCTTGATTGCCCTGAAGCTGGTACTCAGTTTCAGGCTGCTCCGATGCTTTGTTGGAACCTCAGGTGAAGTGCTGCCCTTAAAGAGCTTCTGAACCTTCGGCCACAATCCGCTGGCATCTAGCCTCAGTACCAGGGTCACCTGAAAAGTTGGGACCAAGGTGGGCTCCACTGCTATTTGGTCCACAGCGCAGAGGCAACCCTGGTCCACCCTGTCCACACAAAGGTCGATCAGAGCCCCTCTGAGACCGCAGGGTTCGTTGGAGGCCAGATGCAGCAGCTCCTGGCTGATGTTGTGGAGCAGAAGGTCAGGTAAGATGAGTTTGGAGCAGCCCAGGTCAGATGACGCCTCCTGGAGACTCACAGTTATGTGCTGTGCAACCTCTGCTGCCAGGGTCTCCTCCAGGGGGTAACACAGGAAACTGTTGTCTAATTCCAACAGGGACATGTCTGCAACAGATCCCGAAGGAAAAAAAAAGGTTCAAATGTGTACTGTACACAAAGATATTCCTTTAATTGTTTTACTTGATAGTATGAATAAAACCAAACTCAAAAGTGTAGTTGTACTCGAGTAAAGACTCACCAGTTTGGCTGCAGCTGCTTAGGCGATCAGCTGTGGCTCTCTGATTGTTCCCCTTCAGCTCGCTCAGCTTCTGCAGCAGGCTGCCCCAGGACAGCCGCTTGGAGCGCCTGTCCTCCGCTGGAGAAGGAGGAAAACTGCCGTCCAAGGACTGGTTGCAGGAAAAAGACATCTTTGTAGACAGATTCAAAAATATATCCCAGTTTTTTCTTTCTTAAAGTGCAGTCGTGTGAGAGTGGGGTATCTCCCTTGTGTCCCAGACCGGCTGGAAAACGCTAGGAACAATGGAACAAAACCTTAAATAGCGGCCCCTGGTGGCCACGCCCCCCGAATTTCTCAACCAATGATATTTCAGCGCACGTTCTCGGCGAGCTATCCTGCCTGGTAACTTTTTGGCTTTCTTTGATCGTGGAAACGTCTGCCGCCCCCCACCCTCAACCCCCAGCAGGCGACTCCCTCCCCCCTCCAACGTTGTGTACGCTCATTTAGATTTAGTGAAGTTATCGAACATGAAATCAGCAGTCGGACCTCTGTCTTGTTCTCATGCACATCTGGGTCATTTTGCAGAGGCATGGTCGTCTTTGATTCGGGCTGCAGCATAAATTAGTTCTGGTGATTCATCGCCTTCAGCTCCGACTGACACGTATCACACGTACTTCTCGTGTCCGGTTACAATGGTGATCGGAAATGTGAGTGCTGACTTAAAATTTCGAAACAGTATTTATGCAAACCTGGAATCCGAACGTGAGTCCTGGATGACGGGGAAAAAAGTGCACCAATGTTGCTTCGACCAACTCTGACCACAATATCCCCGAAACATCTGCTCATACATTTAATGTACACAACTGATGACCAGTTTGACCATTAAGCGACTTGAGAGTATTTATAACACAAAACAGCTGTTCCTCCATTTCACGTCAACATCTGATAGATAGATAGATAGATAGATAGATAGATAGATAGATAGATAGATAGATAGATAGATAGATAGATGGATGGATGGATAGATAGATAGATAGATAGATAGATAGATAGATAGATAGATAGATAGATAGATAGGTGGGTGGATTTCTTCTGTCCCAAGCTGTTACGTGGTTTTTTTTTATCTAATTCAAGTTCAATTAGATTTTTAAGCAAACAAACTCCAATCTGATTTAATAATCACCCAGAAAACTACAAATTTCTGTTTGTTTAAAACAATTATATAAACGGGAATATATCAGAGCCAGTACATTAGATGTGGATTTGTAGTTTGGGGAGCCATTATCTCCGCAGCAGGCATGGAAAATGATTAATGCGTCTTTGCTGTGGCGTAATACATTGTGTGTACACACGGGGGCGCTATTTCGCCGCATCTAAGTGACAAGGAGAGCAGTTTCTGGTTTGGGGGTTTGTCGGCCTGTGTGTAACCTGATATCTGATGTGTGAACGTGGCTGTAAAGAATCTCACACGCGTAAATTCGGCAGATTGAAAATGTGATTGACGGGCTTTGTCACGTGGTTGTGCGGTGTGCATATGAATGCGATCAGCAGATCTGAGGATTCCTGCAGCCTTCACCGTTTGGCCTGTCAGGCGTGCCTCCACGCTGAAGAAAAAGAAAAAGCTCAAATGGAGATGAAGAAATGAAGCGTGACAAGCCGCGTGTTTTACAATTCAAACAGGTCTGAGAGCAGTTCAGCCTGCAGAATTCATGTATCTTGAAATCTGACACTTATCTGAGAAAAATGTTTAATCTCTGATGTAATCTGGATTTTTCTCTCTGTGTGTACAGTGAGAAAATGCAAGCAGTAACTGTGAGAAGGTTGTGACTGAACTATATTTACCTTATTGGACTGACTTTTCTGAATATGACATGTTAATTAATTCAGGAAGGGTCCTCTGGATTGTGTTTGCCAGGCTGTAACTATGGCAACAGCAGGGCCCATCTCCCCGAGACAGAGCACACTCGGATTTCCCTTGAAGCATTGGTTTTACGATCTATTTTCCTTTTCGATTTTGTGGCTTAAGTCAAATGCTTTTAACAATTTCAATTTATTTCTATAAAAGAAAGAAATCACGTTTAATGGTGTCTACCACGCGTCCAGCCTGGATTTTCTCAGTTGTTAATCCCCAGACCTTTCAGTGCAGCTGGCTCCTGTGCATCCCCTGAAGTTACAGATGGGACAGGGATCAATTTGTGCTTTGGATTTATTGCTAAAGGAAGCAGGAAAAGACCTGTACTCTTCAGAGGGTTCAGGGGGGAAATTGATTATTTATTTTTTTTTTTTTTTTGTCAGGTTTTGCTAAAATGCACTTTTTTACCATCAAAGTTTTGAAATTCTACAGAGATACATGTGCTTAAAAAGCTGCTGACTGCTTTTGGCTGAGCTGTGCCGTATTTTCAGCTTGTTGAACTGATTAAACACCTTTAAATTTAAAACATAAAAAACCCAAACACTTGAGTCCAGCTTGTATTTGTCATGCTTGTGAATGAGCCCTATTTGAATAAAACACTGAAGGCCCAAAGGCACAGATACAGGAGTAAATAAATCATCACACCTACACGACGAGCACATGAAATGGAACAGAGATTATTATTTATAAGTGCTCTGAGTGTCCCTGAGTGAGGCCGTCCCTCTTTCTGCATTATTCAGCGCTGTCTTTTGTATTTGGTTTTAAATTTCACAGGCACTGTCCTGATGGCTCTTTCATTCTGAGTCACATCACTTGTCCTCCTGTTCTCATTATTTTCTGATTTCTTACTTTGATGAAATGCTTAATTGTTTAGGGAAACGGGAATTAAATCCTGAGGGCATGTGTTTTCAAAGAGTGAGGGAGCATTGTGAGTGGGTGGGTAGGATGGATGGATGGATGGATGGATGGATGGATGGATGGATGGATCTCTATCAATAATGTCCCTTTGGCTTGTTCCAGTGTACATTTGCTCAGTCTGTAGAAGACTGGTCAGGGACTCAGAAGGTTCTTCAACTAAACCCCATCACAAAGCATCAGACCTCCAGGGTAAAGAAATCCCATTACTCCGGCTCACAGGTGAGCCTTCTGCAGCAGCCTGCTCCCTCCCCCCACCATTCCTTTCCTCCACCAAGGTATCTTTGCACATCCTCCCCCACCGTCTCTCAGCCAGTGGGCCCTTCAAGTCACATCATTTTGTGAGTTCTGGACCTCAATCCCAGCCTTGATCACATGACACTTGGTCTTAAGAACCTTCTCTGTTGTGTTGTCAGACACTGGTTCCAGTTGATCCAGGCGTTCCATTAACTTCCTCTTTCTTTGCTGGTAGGCCTGAGTCCATCATGATTAAGGATTAGCTGCTGGCTTTATTACCATGCACGGCCTCAAAGACACTCTCTGAGTGAAAATATATGAAATATATTATTGCAGCATATAAATGTTATAGTGAAACTCCATTTAATTTACGATCCTGGATTTAATTGACAGTTAAAATGAATGCATTGACAACATTATAAATCTACAATAAAGTCAGAATTTCTCATCACGTGAGCTTTTGACCAACTTTACCTTAATTCTCACACTTTCCCTACCTAGCTCCGCCCCTCTTGCTCTCCTCTTTCCTTCTCTCTCTCTCTCTCTCTCTCTCTCTCTCTCTCTCTCTCTCTCTCTCTCTCTCTCTCTCTCTCTCTCTCTCTCTCTCAGGCTAATCACTTGGTACTTCCAAACACCGCCTGAGCATCCTCCCCCTCACAGAAGAGGAAGAAACACGCAGCTGCCGCTTGAGTTAAGAATATTTCTCCTGTCCGCTGCCATGGTGGAAATGACGGATCTAGCGCGCCTCCTGGTCCCGCTGGTGATGCTCGCAGACTCTGCCTTCCAGACCGACTTGAAGAGCGTCAAGGAGGCGGAAAAAACGGGGAATTTCATGGAAGACGAACAGTGGCTGTCCACCATTTCACAGTACAGCCGCAAGATAAAGCACTGGAACCGCTTCAGAGATGTAAGTCCAGCCGCGCTCCCGGAGAGACGCACGACGATGCGCACTAAAGACTTCTTATTTATGGCACACCGAGCTGCGCTGGAAAGCGTTATAACCTAACCTGCTGGGACGTAGGTCTCCTGCAGTTGCTTCCAAAGAAGAAAATGTTCAAGTTTGCAGGGCCCTTAAAGGCCCAGCGTGTATTCCAATATAAACTTATCGATCTAAAGTATTGCTGTTGTCTTATTTAGAGCCCTTTATCTTATTATCACCAGTTTTTTTTAAAGGAATTCCTGAAAACTGCAATAGGATTAAAGAAAAGGGTTTTTTTTTTCCTTTTTTTGACTTCCTCGTCATAAATCCAGTATGTTGTGTTGGATTGAAGTGAAGAGCTTTGTCCAGAAAGGTGCAGGTGCAAATGAAATTGCACCCAGACCCTGGTCCTACACTGTAGCCCCGCTTAGTTAAATGCAATTAATGCTTCAGCCCTGTTTGCAGCAGGAACAGACACACTCTCTCACACTCTCCTTAACATGGGCCACCTCAGATGAGTTTTCAACGGGGGTTTTGCAAACAGATTTGCGCAATTAATGTGAAGAATCTGCAGTGGTTTGCTGGTCACAGCCGTTCACCTGCTGGACGGAGCGAGCCAGGTTTGCAGGGACTGATGGAAGCCTGCAGGGCGTTACACACGCATATATTTCTCTCTCTGTTAATGCATGGACATACCTTTGCCTCCAGACCTGTGAAATGATTACTAATGATCACAGCAGCACTTGGAGAACGGTGCAGTCGGATTATGTTCCGTTTAACTGGGTTGTAATTGATCCAGGATGGCTATAGGACTTGACAGGTATCCTTATTGGATTTGAAATGTGAGCGATTGCGTTTGAGCCGTGAGACCGAGGCGCCCGGCTTTCGAACAAACCAGCGGCCCCTCTTCCAGAATGTCACATCATAATGAAAGTGTGGAGAATGAAATGTGAATTATGGCGGATTGAGATGCTGCTGCTCCATGTGGATCAAAAAGCCTCAGCTTCATCAACATCAAAAGACACTAAACACAGTGGAAACGATGGAGGCTTGTTTCATGACTCAGAGGAAATGAATCATCAACATTAACATTGCATAAGGGATTGACAGCCAGCATAAAGTTGCCCCCCCCCCGCCGCCGCCGCCGCCCACCCCACAATCACCATCAAAGCTGCTGTGCAACAGAAACATCCCCTACAGTTGCACTTTCAGAACCATTATTCCCAAAGCGCCTCAACTTAAATGTGCCGCTCGCTAACGCAGGGGCATAAAGCGTGGTTTCGTTCGGGCTGCCGCGTCTGTGCGCTTGTGCGTCGGCAGGCAGAAGCGGCGCTGATGTCTCTAGCCATGGTGATGATGATGATGACAGGAAAAAACACTGGAGCTGCCACTGAACCTCTCTGGGGCCTCGCTGGTAGACATGGCAATCATTTCAGCTTGCTACCGTAGCAACAGCAGCCCTGTGCTCGCTGTGGGTTTGATGACTTTATCCCCATCAGCGGCACTGCTGATGGGGCACAGGAGGAGGAAAGGCTGCAAAACCTAGTTATATTTAGATTTTTTTGGATCATTTCAAAGAGAATGTTAGTGAGGTTCTTAATGAGGGCTGCAGATTAGTAATTAGCAGAATAATGAATAGATCTGATGTTGCATCATGCTGGTTTTAGAGCTGAGAAAGAAGAACTGGAAAACGAACCATTGCATCTCCGGGAACTATTGCCATGGGAACCATGACTTCCAGTGATGCTGTCGTAGGTATCAGATTACACAAACTGATGTTGACATGCACAGTCCTCTGAGAGCCCACTGTTGAATATTAATCCAACACAGGAAAACAATAATCAAAGCCACACCACACCAGAGATGAGATCTTCCAACCTCCCGCATACATCAGAGCAAACAAAAACTCAGACTCTCATATATCACCCACAGGCAGCAGAGATATCTCATATTTATAATTTCTTACTGAAGGTGAAAACCAAATCAGGATAAAAGGTTTTTCCCTTTCATAAAAGCACTCCCACACTTCAATTCTGTTTATTTCACTGCAACACGAGCAGATCCAATGTACAGTCAACAAATAATAAAATTGGAAACCTTCAATCCTTTAATCTCACAGGTGACCTCAACATTTAATTTCGCTAATGCTGCAAATCCAGGGAATAAAGGAGAACATGGGAGTTCGGCACAACCCAAGACTCACACGTAGCCTAAAATTGCAACAGTGTGCCTCTAGCTGACTGGTAGCTCACCATCACACCCACCTACCGGCACAACCACATACGTTGCTTTCTGTGAATCAACTAATGTATTATGTGTCCTTTATTAGTTAAGTTCAATTAGTTTACCTTATTATTCATGCTCTGATTTAGAGAAGATTGTTTACTTTAAGACCTAGTGTCTCTTAAGGTTTACACTTGGAGAGTACGTCCTCCACATGTCCTTTACGTGCTGCACAACCAAGTGTGCAGCATATCCATCTAAGCCCCCTAGTGTTAGCATGATGTAGGGCACAAAATGTTCAGCTTCTTATGAAACTACGTGATTTTATCCTAGCCTCTCCTGGCCCTTCCCTTCCTCCTCTCTCTTTTTTGACAGTTGCTGAATAAAATATGTTCCATCGTCAGAAAGACTCAATTAAAGGGACAATTAAACGCCGGCTGGATCATTCCAGTATTCAGTGGACTGACTAACCAGTCAATCGAGTAGAAATGAAATTGCTCTGTGTTATACACGGCTGACGGCAGCAGATTGTAATAGTTTTTTTTTTAAAAATTATATCATGTATAAAATTGTCAGGCTGTAAAATTGGTACTTTTTTCCTGTTGATAAGAGGAAGAGACATAAGTGACTGATGATTAGGACACAACAGTGAACAACATCCATCTTGTGTGACGCTCCAAACATGCTGAAGTGATGAGAATCTTCTTGTTCTCATGTTAATCATTTACATAAAAGAGGGAAAGAGTATCAGGCCCAGTCACGATCATGCATTCATCCGTTATTTTACTTCATTTTTCAACCAAAAGATAGATGACATAAACTTGAGAAAACTTCAATCTCCTGAGGCCAGTGGATTAAAGACAATCTGGCCAGGACTTCAGGCTCCTGACTGTCCCTCCTGATTTAAACCTCCTCCCGTGGCCCCTAACCTGGCCGGAGATCAGCAGGATGATGTTATCACCTTGTGCATGCAGGTTTGCATATCACTGCTGCCTTTCACCCTTTCAACATACAGAACATAATTGTGGATGCTGGCGTCTGTAAAGCCAGAGCCAAGGATCCATTAAAGAGGTTTCTGACGAAAAGTAAATTATCCACGTCGGTCCTGCTTTCCGCCGTCCTCTGATGTAAGGATGGACTGTTCGAGCTGCAATAGTGCGATGAATTATGATAACAGCTTATCAGAAACCCATTAGTCTCTGCTCATTTTTCTGAGCTCTGTCATGACTCGTTCTTCATCTGCTCCACAGTTCTGCTCGCTAAGCCTGAGGAATTCATCCTTTGGTCCTTTGCGACTTAGGGCCTGGCTGTTGTTCGGTGCTTGGACGGATTACCGGTTCGCCGTTGGGTCTCTTGGCCGGCTACCAGTGGCCTAGGTGGGCTGTAGTTCAGTTGGGGGGGGAGGGGGGGGGGGGGAACAGTGTTTCATCTTCTCCTGACTCCATGGCTGCAGCAGCGTCCCCACTCCTGAAGGGCGCAGGTGGCGCCCGAGCCTGCAATGACTTACTGACTAATGAAGGAAGCTGATTATTAAATTAATTATCAGATAAACTTGTGGATAACTGCATACATCATCGCTGCAAAGTCAACAGCTGTTCTGAAATCTAGGCCTCATGAAGTATTCAGTTGACAAGAGGCATAGGAACATCCCTGCGTGCTTGCAGCTGTCTTTCACATGCATGGCTTCTCAGAGTGACCTGCTTCTCTGTGGGCAGCACAAGAGCGTTTACGCTGGGTTGTGTGCAACACCTGCCTGCAACGAGCTCACCGTGCAGACCTTCCCTCACGCACGTTAAGACTGTAAGAGCGATGACAAATCGGGAGAATATCTAAAGAGGAAAAAACAGGTTTGAACATGAGCTGATTAAATCTGGATGTACTCGGGTGGATGAGAGGGCGGGTGAACAGAGCAGCATTAGCAGCACCGGGGACACTGGGAAAGTAGTTTCCAGGGACTGTAAGCGAAGGACACATATAGGACACTGGTGCTTTGTTACTCTCAACGTTGTGGAGGTTCGCACAGTGCTGGGAAAACACAATAAAACATAAACTGTGTCTCTGCTTTCTGGAACTACACTTTTTGCTGGTGGTTTCATTGACTTATCTCCAGGGAGGCTCCATGACCAGAGTTGTAGGCGGTACATTTACGTGTCGCTGGGACCTGACTGCAACTGTGAGGCAGGATTTTCAGGCTAAATACCAACGTCAGATGCGGCTCCTTCCAGTGTGTGGCAGATTAAAATCGCTTGGACGCTCTTACACATCTGTTGTTGTTGCTGTATAAGTACAAGTATTTCTGCCGGGCTAATTAGAGGTGATTAAACCTGCCAGACAAAGGCCAGAAAAACAGTTTTCTATGTGGCAACAATAAGAACTGATGATGAGGTGAGCTCACAGTTGCAAAATTTGTTCTTTTTGGAGGGATTTTAATCAAGACAATCTGGATTTCTATCTTTTAATTTGGTAGAGGATGCCTTTGATGCAGCAATTGTTTATGATGTTCAGCAAGATCAGATGAGTATTTGGGTCATGAAATGTAGGGTTCTTTGGGCTTCTGCTGTGCTGCAGAGGATTGTTTGCACCCGTTAGTGAAACCTATTTTTAAAGGATTCTACCATAAACTAGGCTACACCACCTGCAGATTTCAGCAAATATGACAATGAACCCGTTTTCAGACCTCTGTATCCTCCTCTCCGCTGCTCTGGATAATTTTATTGATTTTCCGTTGTAGTTCATCCGTCGCTTCAGCTCAGCGTTTTCACAGAATCTTTTTCAAAGGTTCTTGCCGTTTGTAGCCTATTCTCCCCTGAGACAGAGGCTGTTTCTTATTCCCTGCAGGGCTCCGAACAGGCAAAAAGGTCTGATTTTATTTTGAGATAGCGAGTGGAGCCGGCATGAGTGCACAGACGCTTTGTGGACCGACTGTGAATTTACTTTCCCTCTTAGCTGTGTCTCAGTCTGTGTACATGTCTGGTTTTTGCAACATATGGAGCAAATAATAACAAAGAATGCAGATTTGTGCACCTTTTCTTTTTTTTTTTAACTGTCCTACAAAAGTGATTATTTGTGCATGAATCAGTAAGAGGCGAGCCAGATGCATCCAGTGTGCTTTATGTCTGCAACTGAAGCATAAAAAAACTTAAATTATTCATTCTATCTGGAACTTTCAGCAGAGGCAGCACTCTCAGCTGTAATTGTTCTGCACTCCAAATGCACTCTCCTTTTTATTTCTCTCTTAACATCTTCCCGCTGTTTGTTTAACAAGCATTCCATTTCTCACAATATTCCGACTTGACCTCCATCACACTTGACCTTTGGCCTCTGCTGCATGTGTGAAATGATCAAACACATGCGGCTAAAGAGAATTTTAGCAATTTTGTATAACAATGACTGATTCTAGGTCACACAGGTCTGAAAGTGGTGACAGCTCGCCCAGTTAGTAAAATTCCCCCCTTTCAAAGGTCCAACCTCTTTACAGCGTGTCTGGTATCCCACCTCTGTTGGACATCATTTCTCACAAGCGCTCCTCTACAACGCTCCCAACAATGGGTCTTGTTGTTTCAATTGCTCCATCTGATCTATCCAGTCATTTCCTCTTTTCATTATCAGCTTTTCTCTCTCAGGAGCGCCACATCACAGCTGTCGGCCCCACATCCTCCACACAATCGATTTGATTCTCAGGTGCTGTTATCGCATAAACAGTTGTCATATTAATGGAATGAACAGTCTGGCACCATGACAACACAGAGAGGTACAAACGTGCTCAGTCCATGTTTGATGTTTCCATCACCAAATATTGGGATTGTTTGAAAAGGTCAGGGAGGGACCTAAACCTGGAAGAGGAGCTGGCGTGCCCTGAGCCGCTGATGAGGGTTGAGAATAATGCCCCCCCCCACCCCCACCCCCCACCCCCCACCCCCACCCTTGGGCAACCAGAGTGAGCACATAGTGCATCTGACAGCTGGCATTTACCTGGAAACACCTGTCAATCACACACACTTGTGGACAAGATGGTTGATAGCCCTCTGTTGCTGAAAGAAAACCCCACAAAGGTCAGGAAAAAAAAAACAACAACAACGTGAAACTGGTAATAATTAAGTAATAAAAGTAATAATAAATAAAAACTAAAAATTAACCAATGAAAATCAGACAGATTCCAACAATAGTGGGGAAAAATTGTAAAAAAATATTCAATAAAAGATGCTACACAAAGAAAAAAGAGATAAAGAAACAGAGGCACGAATCTGGAAAATGCTAATAAATAATGCAAAAGCATCAATAAAGGAAGCAAAGAATGCACCTGCTTTAAGACGTGGTCGTAAACACTTCAACACTTGTTTATGCATGACTCCACCAGTCGTCACATCCATGAAGCTCAGCTGGAGAGGCCAGACATGAGGCACGTTTGCAGAGGCCACTGGCACTGCGGAGTGTGTCAGTGAATGAACGCGTAGTGATGAGAATATTTCCCTCAGCGAGGGTCAGAGAAGAAGGTCCGGGATTCACAGTGATGAGTAAGAGCGAAGGAGAGGGATGGCTGCAGAGATCTGGAAATTACTCACGTTCTTCTAAAATTACTCAGATTGTTCTGCAGCTTTACCAACTTGTGTTGATTTCGGTGTAAAAAAAAAAAAAAACAGTTGCAAAGGTTGTTGTTTTTTAAAGCAAATGTAAATGATGTATCGTGACTAATTACCAGTTAACCGCAGGCGGTTATTGTGGCAGTGTTTTGAATGAACAAAACCTCTAACAATGTCACAGTTGTGTCAAATACTATGACTAATGTGGTTTCTTTTCTTTCTCTATGCTGTCATTTCCCCAGGAGGTAGAGGTCAGTTCTCTTCAGTCTCTCAACAACACTGCTCCAGATTCCTCTCTTTTCTGTCTGTACCCCCCCCCCCCTCCCCCCGCCTCCTCTTTAAAAAGATTTATTCACCATTTAATGTGAGAATTTAACATTTTTACTTGCTGGGCGGGGCTTTGGATGTAGAAACAACACAGTACACACTCCTCTGTGAGTCACTCTGCTAATTATCATACTTCAGACTAATGTGTGTGTGTGTTGAGTGTGCAAAGTAAACGAAAAGCACTTCACTTCTCAAAGATGATGCAGGGTTATTATTTTATGTATGTATAATAACACTGTGCCGACGTTCTGAGGCCTGGTGGCTGCTGAAAAAGTCTTTGTTTTTCATGTCTCTGCAGGATGATTATGTCCGCACTTGGGATGAAAATCAAGGTTCCAATGACAGTAAGTTAAGCGCCATCTCTCTGTCTGGCTGTGTGGTTATTTAAAGGTACGTGTCAGTCGTGTCATCACTCCCTTATTCAACAAATCTCGATTTATTCGCCTAGTCTGTTACAAATAACTAGCAACCAGCCCCAGGAGGTGTTGAAAAAGCTGAAATAAACAAAACACACATGAAAATTGGCGATATTGTACTGGGCAGCAGATAGATATCTGGTTTATCTGATGATAGCAGGCAGGTTTTGATGTAGATTATCATCCAAATCCTCAATATTGAGCCAATGATGAGAAATACCTGTTTAAAGCAGGTATATTTCTGTACGTTTGCATGGAGACGCAGAACTGTGCTAGTTCCATGACGGCCTGCGCTTGAACAGATTTGACAACGTGCGTGTTGGTGCAGCTCTGGTGTCACACTCGCTGTCCACGCCTGTACTATCGCCTTAGCAAAACGCTTGAAAGATGGTAGCGTCCTGTTTCATCTGCTCCAGCGGATTCAATGTGCCGCCCGCAGGAGGCGCGGCGCACCGGCGAGCCTTCGCCACGTTGTTGTGATTCCTCGTTTCCCTCCAGCGGGAGTCTTTCTGCAGCCTCCTCTCTGACCCCCCCCCAGCCCTAATTGAGCGCCAGCAATATGAAGTCATGGCAGTTACGGCCTCATACACACTCGGTTGATTTGCAGCCCGGATGATGCCGGCTGAAGGGCAAAGTTCATTAAGGCAATTTTCCAAGGTCTTTAATGAAGGACTAATTATGGTTATATATGAAATCCCAAAGTGAGAAGTAAAGGCAGGAGAAGAGAGTGGGAGCTACTCTGCTCTGATTTAGTGCAGCTCGACCGACATTAACATCATTCCTGCCGACCCAGAGCCGCCGTGGCGATGAAAACACCATAGACTCGAGTAAGAGAGTAGGATCAGATGAATACAGAGCGTGAGCACATCTTCACGTCCCTTCACTCGGATGAATTGAAGACAGAGGTCGTTAATCTGCCGAATCACATGCAAAAGCACAGGGAGAATAGTTCCGTGGTAACGTAATGAGCCGTGTGACGCTTTAATGCAGCGCAGCGGTTTATCAGAAAGGATTTATTTATGCTTTCAATGTAACAATGACCAGGAATTCAAGGTAATGTCTGTTTCTATACTGGCAAGTACAGCTACTATTCAGACCTTTATCCAACGTTGGCCTATAACTATTTTTTGTTGCTTTATTTGATTTGCTTCTTTTATGGTGACATTAGTGTGTATCCAGGAAGCCACATGTGGATAAATTCTCCCTTTAACAGCACCTGTGCTTTTAATAAACTGTTTCCTGAAAGGAGGTTGTCCTGATTTAGATAAACTGAAGCAAAATGATGGCTGAGTAAAGTCAAAGTTGCACATTTATTTTATTATAACCACATTAAAAATACTAGAAAGCGCCCCTTGACCTTTGATCTTTGGATGATCAAGGGGCCTCCAGAATCCAGAACATCAGGCAAAATGAATCATCTCTTCCTTGTCCCATCGTCAACATTCCCTTAAACTTTATTAAAATCTGCTTATAAATCTTGTTATTTTGCCAACGGTCACACAGATAAACCACATTATCTCCCCTCACGGAGGTAATCACAAAATAATTTGCTGCAACCTTTACCTTTTTTTTTTTTTATAAATATCCTACCTTGAGCGTATTTTGTGGTGAGTTAGCTAATTTATCCTTTACTTGGGCATGTTGCAAACGCGGTGGATCACCTTCAGGCCAGGGCTTCCAAACTCCAGTCAGGCTTAATGTGAATGCCTGCAGGTGAACAGTATGTCACTATTTTCATTTCACACAGCATTAAAGCCTTCATCTCCGCTTTTCTGCCATTTTGATGCAGCGGTGCTATCTCCCTCCATTGATCTGTCGTCCTTTATGAGCTGCCTAATGAAGCGGCGGCAGGAAAAGGAGATTTGTCCCTGTGAGACATCACTAAATCAGCGTGATGTCTTCACTCCCGATGAGACTGCAGGCGTCCTTTCTGCATCTCGTCGCAGAGGAAGCGAGGGCTTTTGATCCGCCGCTGCTCTCAGCACAAATGCTGCAAATGCCAAAGGCGGGCTGAGGTGGAAATTTGCATTCAGGCGCAGCGCTGCACTCCAGCTCACATCCTGAACCCGGGAGAGGTCAGGCTAATTTGCAGTCGATTTTCTCAGTCAATCCACCAATCAGGCGGCTGATTGAATCAGGACTGTAAACACCGCAGGAGAAGGGCTGTAATTTAGCCCCATAAGAACAAACACTCTCAGAGACAAACAATAAGACAGAGGACTCGATTCTTTTGCTTGGTTATTAATTTGTGGTTGCTGAAGGGAAGAACACACAAGTTGGTCCCTCACAGATTTGATTCTGTTCAATAGAGCCCAGCACAGCCACATCTGCTGCCCTCGCTCCCCTTTACACTCCTCAAAATCTTTCCATTGTCCTCCCTTCTGTCCCTCCTCAGGACACCTGGGACCACCTAAATGAGATCAGAACGTTTCCTCCACACTCCAGATGCATTCTGGAGGATAAAATCATCTCGCCTTCCTAAACATTAAACCTCTGACCACTTGGTGAGATGTGCAGTCATTTTGACTCAAACGTCTGAATTTGGAGCGGACAACGTTGCTGCATTCAGTTTACGTGAAGACACGTCGTCGTTGTTCAAATTATTAGCTAATTGCATCTGATTACGACGCATTAGGTAGAAACTGCACAGTGCTGACAGCACGAGGCGGTAATCTAGTTTCTAGTCGGTCTGTGGAACAACGAAAATGCAATTCAAGCTTTTCTTCCTGTTTAGATTTATAGAAATGAGACACGTGAGGCTTCATGGCAAACAAGAAAACAGATTATTTCTGATTATGTTAGAGACTGAGTGTGCAAATAGCAGATAAGAGGGCTGATGAGGAGGATGTGTCTTTAGGCTGCTCTTGTTATCTTTAATCCCTGTAGATAAATCTCAGTACAGGGAGCCTAATTAGGAGGGATTATTTCTGATGGGGAAATTGCTTTAATACCTGAAGAAATTACAATTGAGAGAGAGGCAAAAAAAAAAAAAGTCTGAAAGAGACGGATTCATCAAGAGGATCAGAGGTGGAGAGAATTTGCTGAAATCCAAGAATGTGCTGCAAATCTCAGTGGAAGTGTTTGTGGACCACAAAGAGCCTGTTGCTATGGAAACATCATCATTGCAGGCAATGCTTTTAATCTGAGGAAGTCTGTTAAGCTAACATGAGGATCAGGCAGGCACCTTATGCTTCTGTGTTCACAACACAAAGCGGCGCCAGCGTTGTAGCCTGTCGCTATCAACAAGACTTCAATGTTTTGCTAAAAGAAAGCAGGATTATCTGCTCCGTATTTCTACATTTGCTTAATTTCTGAATAGTTTTGTGTAGCTGCTCCCCTCTTTAATATGCTGTATCCCCACACACACCTCCATCTCCATGTCCTCCTTCAGTCTTTTTGTGTTTATGAGTTGGCTTCTGCAACCTGATTTAGCTAACACGCGCAACACTGACAAAGATGCTGTGATTTCACAGAAAGTGTGTCGTCTGCTGGTTTTACGTCATGGAGGGGAAAAAAGCAAATAGATGAAAAAGAAACAGGTAATCTCAGATGAAGGTGCATTCCACTACTGTGCTGGTGGATACAAAGAGAATAAAGTGTCACATCCAGGTCACCCTCCCGGTGATCTGTGAGGAACCGGCATACTGTAACTGTGAAACATGAGTGTGAGTGTGTGTGAGTGAGTGTGAGTGTGTGTGTGTGTGTGTGGGGGGGGGG
>BJFM01002034.1:452737-477629 GCA_016586285.1 Arothron firmamentum | reverse complement strand
GGGGGGGGGGGGGGGGTGCTGACACATGGTCCAGCATTCAGAGAGCCTGAGGGATGAGGGAGTTAAGACCACAGACTTCAGTTCAGATTGGGCAAAAAAAAGATCATCTCAGCAGGTCACAGGAAGTTTGAGCATTAAAAAAATGCATTTGTGATGTCACAGAGATGATGCAGTTAATACAGAAGAGTCAGGTTGACCATATAGGAAGACTCGGGTCATGAAATAGTGCAGTGCAGCTCTGTGCCGTGCTGATAACTCCAACTGACGTGCGGGTTGTGCTGAGCAAACAGAGAGATTTGGGATGTGAGACTGCAGATGCAGAGTGATGGCAGACGGGCTAAATGAGGACTCTTCAGAGGACATCTCTCTTTTTTTTCTTGCTATTCCACAGACGTGGACACCACTAAGGACCCGTGTCAAAAGATTAAGTGCAGCCGACACAAGGTCTGTATCGCCCAGGGCTACCAGAGAGCTGTGTGCATCAACCGCAAGAAGCTTGAGCACAGGTGAGTGTGAACTTTCAGACTCGCCATGATGACAAAGACAAACGTGAGCCCGAGGAAGCCGAGACAACAGCCGGTGGATTGTGCCGGTCGGTCCCCCCGGCAACAACAGTAACGCCTGTTTGCGCAGAAGTGCGTGGCTGCCTGCTGTTTAATGATAAGCTAATTCGTGCAGACAGCACAGTGGACAGCTGGTTCCTCCGTGTCCACAACGCCGCTGCTGCACCCTGGATGAGCGCAGTGGTCACCGTCTGGGCCTGGCCTCGGTGCTGAGGCACTTGTGTTTGTCCTCTCTCCTGCAGGCTGAAGCAGCCTGCTCTCAGGTCACCTAATGGAAACTGTCAGCCCTGCCCCATCTCCTCCACGGGGCCCGTGTGTGGATCAGACGGACACAACTACGCCTCGAAGGTACGCTGAACCGAACCCATCTGGGAGGAGGTTTGCAGATGGAGGGTTTGTGTGTGTGTGATAAACTCCCCCTACACCCCCTGGAAGGAAAGGATGTGAGCTGTGAAACATTACAGGATCAATGTCCTTGAATCCGTGAAGCTTCCTCCCCAGTGAACAAGCATGTTTTTTTCATTGCATGTTTATAAATGCTTTGCAGAATCTGTGCACTGTGCTGCATAAAAAAAATATCTGTGCTTTACATTTAATCACAGCTTTGTGTTATCGATTGGACACAGCGTGGAGTAGGTGCTGAGGTGAATTGTGACACGGTTGTGCACATTCAGAGCTGAGTGGGTGTGTGTGGGGGGAAAACAACATTGATATATGGCCTCAGAAGGACCAATTGGTAGGTTGCAACGACAGATTCTCTGGTGTTTATTGATCCGTGCTTTGACTTCGGGACCAGCGTTCCCGACCTTGCGTGCAGGTTGAGGTTAGAAAGTCCATTTAGGAGCAGATTTGCACTAATGTATACAATCGTTTGGTTCATGAATATTCCACCCGTGCTCCGACAGTTTTTCATTTTCTGTTCACCGTCACCGTGTTAACGTGTGTGTGCGTGTGTGTGTGTGTGTGTGTGTGTGTGTGCGTTTGCACTGCAGTGCAAGCTGGAGCAGCAGGCATGTCTTACTGGGAAAGACCTTACCCTGAGGTGTGCGGGTCTGTGTCCTTGCACAACTGCCGCGCCTACACCCAAGGAGAATAAACGCGGTAGGAGCAAACCGACTGTCCTGTGACACTGAGTATTCAATGTGAGTTTACAATCGCCGTTTAGAGGGGCAACAAATGAGATTTCTTTTTTCTTTTTCTCCCCCTCTGGCCTTCACAGAGAGCTGTACTGGCCAGGATTTGTCAGATCTCGGGGAGCGTCTCAGGGACTGGTTCCAGCTCCTGCAGACCAACGCCAAGCAGAGCAACAATAGCAAGCCTGGGGCCAGAGGTGCTGCAGCCAGCACCACATCAGGTCAGACTGTTTAATGGACCCTGAGAGGGAGTCAAAGCACTTTAGTTACGGACAGTGTGCTAAAAAAAATCTGAACAATTCAGCTTGCTTGTGTAGACTGGTGTGTAGTACTGGTTTTCCACTGTAAACAACAGATATTTACCAGCGTTTATTCAGGTTTTCTTTTCTTTTTTTTTTGGTTTGCACAGCTGTCCTGCTGATAATAGGAGTGACAGCATGTCATTCTTTGTGTTTGCAGTGCTGGACAGGAGCCTAGTGGCAAGCTGCAAGGACTCCATAGGCTGGATGTTCTCCAAGCTGGACACCAACAGCGACTTGTACCTGGACCAGGCCGAGCTGGCGGCCATCAACCTGGACAAGTACGAAGTCTGCATCCGGCCCTTCTTTAACTCCTGCGACTCCTACAAGGATGGCAAGGTCTCCACTGCCGAGTGGTGCCTCTGCTTCTGGAGGGAGAGTGAGTACCCTGGGGAGGGTGGAAATTCAGTGGGCGGATGTTTATCCCTTTGACCCGTGCCACCATGATCCCCCTGGTGCGTGCATGTGACGCAGCAAGCCTCTCAGCAGCCCTCAGGTGTTGCCACCTCTTGCGCTCTGATACATCAGTATCCCCCTTCCCTGCCACCCTCCTGTCCCCCCCCCCCCGGTGGCCTGTAACGGTCACCGCAAGGAGCTACAAACATCCCTGCTGCTTGTTGACAGCTCGGTCGTCCTACAGCTCGGGTAGATCGGACTTGTCAGAGGAGCAGCCAAGCAGGAACTGGGTCTGCTCCGCAACTTTAAAACTGTTGCACGGGGAAGAAGTGCACGGGTGTCACTTTCACATTTGAATGAGGTCGTTTCCAAACATGAATTAAACACATTTAACGTTAAGTAGTAATGACCTCCTCTGTCTTTAATGAACTCTGCTCCTTGTTCTGAATAGAGCCACCGTGTCTGATCGAACTCGAGAGGATTCAGATACTAGACGGAGGCAAGAGGAAGTACGGTAGGTGTCCGCTACTGGAGCTTTCCCGTTTGTACTGATTAGGGCGACTATGCCCTAATCAGTTAAACACAAGCAGCAACCTGGGTTTTCACTCACTGAGCCTGTTTACAAGACCACAATAATCAGTTTACTATCTGATTTCTGGAGTTATCAAATCATTCGAGTGATCCTGTAATGTGCATAATGTAGCGATGATGAGGTAGCACAGCCCCTCGCCACGCTGGTGCTCTATAATATAACAACTTGCTCTTTTCACATTTCCTTCCTAAGAGAAAAAAAGAATTTCTATTCATGGAATCTGAAATTAGCTGCTACATGTGTTATGTGTGATGTGATGTGATGTGATGTGATGTGATGTGATGTGATGTGATGTGTGGGTAGAAAACAGCCGGGGTAATACCATGGTGTTTGGAGGGGAGCATAATGCTGCTTTACCTTCAAATTTTGCTTTCTAATTTAAGGGCAATTCATCCCCAGCTGTGATGAGGACGGCTTCTACAGGAAGCTGCAGTGTGACAGGGGAGAGTGTTGGTGCGTGGACCAAAATGGCGGAGAAGTAGCCGGAACCAGAACCCGTGGCAAGACAGATTGCGGTGAGGTTGCAAATGCACAGACCTATGAACCCAATTTTAACCTGAATGTTGCATTACAGGGGTTGCAGTTTGGACCATTTCACACACTACAAACACACACACACACACACACACACACACACAAGGCTCCCTTTATGTGGAAACCCAGAGGCCCACTGCATCATAACTCACTGCTGGGACTGGTGCCACATTCATGTGTCCAGAATCGTTTGCATTCTAAAGCCCTGCTTGTCACTGTGAGAAAAGTCTTTCATGATAAATGAGCCCTGGTTGGGCTGAACACACGTCTGATAAGAATGGCTCCCCTGGCCTGGCTTAGAAACAGCTATTAAAATCCAGACAAAGTCAGACACGCACCTCCCCACCACAGTCAGTGTTTGGAAAATTCATTCTTGCATTGCTCACCGGCCTAGAAGGGACTCCGTCAGAGTTCAGTGGAAGACTTACGGAACAGAATTCATTATACGATACAAAATGGCCACAGCGGATAATTCAATCTCCCTCTGCTCCGTGTGTGTGTGTGTGTGTGTGTGTGTGTGTGTGTGTGTGTGTGTGTGTGTGTGTGTGTGTGTGTGTGTGTGTGTGTGTGTGTGTGTGTGTATGTGTGTGTGTCCCTCTCTCTCTCTCTCTCTCTCTGCAGATGATGAAATGGCATATTCGGGTGATGCCGGCAGCGCGGTTGGGTGGGAGGACGAGGAAGAGAAGGAGGCTGAGGAGACTGCAGAAGAGGCCGAAGAGGAAGAGGGAGAGGTGGGAGAGGTAGATGACGGAGGCTATATCTGGTAGAGGGGGTTGAACTGCGACAGTATTTACGCACGCACACACATAAACAGATCATACAAAGAGCTGGATGTGGTGAAGCCGTCACTCACACAACAATGCTGTCTTATACGAAACCGCCGGAGGGGTTGCACGGACCGGAAGGAGGAAGACGTTTATGTATGAGCATTAGAGGATGTTCTTAAAAAGGGGGTGGGGGGGGGGGTTAAATGTGCTAATCTAAGGATCTGCTTCACAGACTTTCGTCCTCCATACTTGTGAAACTGTTTTCTTCCATTCTGTCCTTTAAACCGTCTTTATTTTTGCTGTTGCGTAGACAGTGAGCAGTCTCAAGTGCTTGCATTTAAAAAAGAAAGTTTTATGACATTTCATTCATTTCAACTGGCTTCTTTCACCTTTTATTCCTGTAGATTAACAAAATATAGACAACCAGTTTTGTATTTAGGCAGAAACTGGCACTAGGGAGAGAAAAAATTGTTTTCATGCTCATATGTGACAGTTGTGCTGTCTCATCTATGACGTAATGTAAAAAGGTTGTCACGTCTCACTCTTTATCTTGTATATAATGTGTGTTTCTGAAGACAGATCACCTATTAGTCCTGTTATCGATGCCTTGGAAGACTAGTGGAACACACTGCTCAGCTGTGTGTGTACGTCGTATCTTAATGTGGGTCAATCATTGTGTTTAATAAAAAACGGAATAAATTGATCTATGTGGCCATGCTGGTCACCATACATCTGGATCTGGGCTTTTTGTTCTTTTTATTGTGATTATTTTAAGATATTGCACTTCTACATTTTTCAGAACCCAGTAACTACAATCACTACTGTTATCAAAACTTTGTGTTTCCCAAATGTGTTTAACTCCAGATGTGGCCCATTAATAATAATATTAGCAATAAATTGATTAATTGAATTTAAAAAAAAAAATAAGTGACCAATTTGAAGTAAGGTTTGAAAACAAAGCCAACTACTTTCTTAGAACTTGAAGGTCAAGCTGAGTGGTTGCAGCTGAAATTTCCATTTCAAAGACAGATGTGTCCTTTAAGGGAAATAGGTTGTAGTCAGATCCAGGTCTGCATATCAGCACTTTTCACAGCATGGTACCTATAGAACTGTCCCTTTAGCCTCTGGGATCCCCACTGAAAACTATGAATCGAAGAAATCGAAGCCTAAAGGGATGCATATTGGCGGTGAGGACCTATATAGCATGCTGTCATACTGTTTAAATAGACAGCAACCATACCTGCGAAGCGTCATTTCTCAGTTTCAGAGGTAACGGTAACCAGTGACAGCAGCATCCCAGTGGATGTAAGCTTGTGTTAGCTGTAAGTGAGTAAGCTTCGCAACAGGAGCCGCCATCTCAATTCCTGATACCTGACACAGTCTTGTGGTTACCCATAGGGACCAATCACTTTCAGCAACCTGTCGACCGATTAATCTGAACATTCCTCCTGCTTGGCCAAAACAAGCCACATGTAACATCCCACTTCATGTATTCCTGATATAGATGAACAAAATCATTTAACCCACAAAAACCACCACGCGTGACTGTTGCAATGTCACAAAAGAACATGCTCATTAATTTATTATGTTACAATACAATCTCCACAGGTATTAAAATAATCGAGCCTTCTTCTGTCATCTTTTAAACGTGTCGTATTGTTTATCACATGACTGGGTGTGCATATTAAAAATGTAATATTTTTGTTGTGCTGTGTATTCCCGATTGTGTTTGACACAAGCTAAGATACAGTATGTACAGATTTAAATTTAAAAGCACGATTACAGTTTTAATCACGTAACTCTTAAACCATAATTATAGTTTACTTTTACTTCCTTGGAGCCTCCAAACCTTTTTGACATCAGCTTCTGTGACGTTCAAAACCTGGAACACATTGATGTTCTTTTTAAGGTGAAATTGTTGCAACAATCTCTGGAAAACAGTCACTGGAATGATGAAGTTGAGGTGGGGATAGGTCACTTTGACAGCCAGGTCCCTTGTGTTGCTGGATACAATGCCTGCAAAAAATCAAAACGTTCCTTCAAAAACACACCATTGCAGAGGAAGCAAATCAATGAGTTTGCACTTTCAATGACTTTAGTGGTGATCATGTGCCCCCTACTGATAGGACAGAGTATAGCAGGCAGAGCTTCCTACCAAGGAGCTCTCCAGAGTTTCTCTGCACCACGGCGCCCCCACTGGCCCCTGCCTGCACTGCACAGGTGGTCTGAAGCATGACAAGCTGGTCTTTCAATCTAATGGCTTTGGAGATGACGCCAGTAGTCAGGGATGGACCGCAATGTCGACCCATACCACCATACCCCACCACCACAACAGAATCACCTACAGATGAAAAATAAAAAAATAAAAAAATAAGGTGCCACTGATGAATCTGTTAACGGATGCATGAAAAATTTGGCAACTATGTATAAAAACAAACCCTGATTAAATCTCTCAGCCATCCGAGGAACCACAGCATCCGTGATAGAGTCTCTCATCTGAACTAGAGCCAAATCATAGGGTGAAGATGGTTTGGTAGAAAACAGCACGTCACCTACGATATGTAGAAATCTGTAAAAGCAAAATGGAAATCCACAAATATTATAAATCTATTGTGATTGGCCATCTTCCTGATGAAGGTGCAAAAACCAGTCCAACATACTTTGAAGGATAACTCTCATTTTATAAAGCACCATGAGAACACTGGTGTATCTTTGGGGGAGGACAGTGTACGTCACCTTTGTTTATGATGGAACTTCAGGATGACCGTCGACTTCCCGTTGACAACATGCCTACAGGTCACGACAAGCTGAGGGGTGACAGCAACTCCAGAACCCCAGATTGACCCGCTTTCCACCAGGCACACAGATGGGTATTTAACAACACCTGACTCATGGGCCGTGGTTGATAGGCAGAGGCCTGACTGTGCAGGGTGGAGCCAAACATCCTGGAGTAAACCCTGGAGGCTCACACAACGGAGGAAGCTCCTGAAGATAGACTGGACGGAGCAGACGAGAGTGAGGCCTATCCACTCATTTGCCTTCCAACAAAATGGAGATACTATTACTCCAATTAGATGCACATGTTCTGTGCTTTTCACCACAAACACTCCTCCTCCCTCGGTGCCTGGTAAGCACCTCGCATCTGTGAGGATGATAGTGCTGTCCTCCCCAGCGAGGTTACTGATGATCCCTCTACTGAGGGTGTTGATGAACAGATCAAGGCAGAGAGAACCAAAAGGTGAGCCACAGGCAATGACCGGGTGACCCTTTTGGAGTGAAGAACAGCTCTGCCAGGGAATAGATTCTGATCTGAGACCATCTGCTTTTTCACTTGTCTTCAGAACTGCAAACCAGCTGAGGAATCGGGCATCTCTCATCAGCTCCCTGTCCTCCTCATCACCATGGAAACGCCACTGGTCAGCTTCCTGGAAAACAGTCTGGATTGCCTCTTCAAACTCCAAGCAGTTTACCAGCGCAATCAATTGGGCTTTAACGTCCTTATTATGAACTGGCTCGCTCCTGGAGGGTGAGATTTCTTCTTTGCGAGCAGAGTGGCTTACGGCAGGGAAGATAACACTGATTTTAAGTTTTTTCCTGAAGCTGCGAGGTGATAAGAAGGTATGTTCCGCCGAGAGTTGATCGGGGTCGGTAATAAAACGGGAGAACGGAAGAGCAGTGCATATAACGATGCCAGTTTGAGGATCGACGACGACTCCGCTGCAGCTGACTAGTGTTTTTGATGGAAAAGCTTCATTTAAAGTTACTACACAGCAGCACTTATCTACCTCCTTTAACTCCATGTTGACAACAAAGTGGACTTTACCCCTTTGATGTATTCAGCGTCTCCGAAACATTGGACAGTCGTTGACAGTCACATTAAAAGCATTTACATAACACAGTAATAATAGGCCATGCTGTCTTGGGCTATAAACGTAAAAAAATAAAACATTATCCAAATCGCCGTAATCCCAATATGCTTTCTGCTAACTTCCTGATCGAGTTTGATTGGTCTACGGAAAAAGATACTAAAGGATTCATGATTGGTTAGAATGTAAACCGGAAAGCCTCGTAGCCAATCATAAACTAGAAGGTGTTGCTCACTCTCGCATGTTTTTGTGTGTACTTCAAAATCTTTGTCTCGTGTTATTTACAAAAAAAAAAAAACAATATTCGAAAGTATTTTAAGGTTGTTGAGGTGCTTGCTAGTTAATGTTCTATTGTCATAATGTTCCTTTACATGCAGTTTCTCTCCTATCCCAACAGAAAACAAAACAGCCAGTAGAGAAACGGAATTGTCAAAAATATTAAGCTCAAATTTTTATTTAAATTTTATTTAAAAATGTAATAACAATACTTTCTTTATAATGGACACTTCTCAATCCATTTTCCACTTTTCCAGCGGTGGAAAATGGATGGATGGATGGCTGGATGGATGGACACTCCTCAGTGGCCGTTACCATCCATAAGTGGCCAGTGTAACAGAAAAAGGCCAATTCTTTTGGAAAGAATAAGATGTTTAGCATATGTTTATCAATTATTCTATTGTATTGCACTGAGGTAATTCCATGCATATATTTTGACTGTCTATAAGCACCACACAAGTACTCTCATAATGCCACTTTGTGAGTGGACACTAATCATTAAGTTCTCACTTCATTTCACAGCAATTTACAGTACTCATGTACGGATCATGTGATGTTTTTGTGAACATCTATTACCTCTGCTGGTGTAGTTAATAATGTAACTCTGCTCTGTTATATAGCTTTAAGCTGGGAAATATGGTTTTAAAAATGGAATTGAATTGTATCGTTGGCTGTAAGAGCAACTATTCTAATTCCCAAGATAAAACACTCCATTATCAGGAGGTATCAATACTGCTCAAAAGGCCCTATTCCTTTGAAGAAAATACATAAAATATACATTCGCCTCAAACAAGGAAGAGGAATTTAACAAAAAAGAAAAAAAAAAGGTAACCAAATTGAGTGTTACTGTAATCTTACACCAGCAACTAAAAATAAACCAGTTCAAAGTGACAACATGGTCCGCACAGTAGGCAGACTGGATGAATATGGCCACTAGTGTATCCCCTCATTTTGAAAACCTTAGTCTTAAGAATCCAAAACTTCACCTTGGACTGAAAGTGATTTTGATTCCTTTGACTGCATTAAAAAAAAAAAAGAGCAAGATATACAGAATTATCAAACGCCACACGAAACTCTTTTTCCTATGAGCACAGTCAAAATCCTTGATATTTAACCAAATATTTCTCTATATATATCAGGTAGTCTTGTGTGCAAAGTCAGCACAGTGAACCCTATTAAGGTTTTTAGAAAAACAGTGATTGATCAACATGATAATTAATCAATATACTGAGAGAGCCAGCGGAAACCCTCGCCGTATCCCTGTCTCTTCAGCACGCTGCACATGAAAACCTCCATTGGCCTCAAATTCAGCTCCTTTAGTGGCACTTTTCCCTAAAGGAAAACAAAAACACAACCAAAATACACATTTTAACACACATCCCAAACTTTCCTCAGATGTGTATAACAGCGCATGACAAACAGCTTAAAATTACACAACTCAGTCATTCTGTGGTGCATTCATTACTTTTCCAGTTGTGTGTCCGTGAAGGCCGAGCATTCCCCGTAAAGCATCTTCGCCGATGGCATCTGGACGGTCTATTTTGTTTCCCAGGATGAGAACTGGGATATTTGAGATGGTTTCATCTGTTAATAATGCCTGCAGAGAGGAAGTATTATATCAGTGAGTGTAAGAAAGTGCTTTGTCTCCACTTTCAAGTGAGATTAAAAAGATCATCTCACATCGAGTTCAACTTTAGCCTCCGCTAGTCGCTCGTGATCAGCACAGTCCACCATGTAGACAATACCATTGATAGCAGGTAGGTAGTTCTTCCAGATCCTGCGGGCTGTGGATGAAACAGATTTTCAGGTGCAACTGTTAGCTCTCTGTGTACCAAACCAGATTTTTCTTGTGCCCACCTTGTGTGTGGCCTCCAAGGTCAAAAGTCGTAAAGGTCATCCCGGCTATGGTCAGCTCCTCTGATGCTGAGGACAACAACACCACCACCACCAACAACAACAACAACAACACCACAAAAACAGCCTGTGAATGAGAAATGAAACTAGAAAAGTGTCAAAGTCTCCAGACATACTTGGATGTAGAGTTGGAACGTGCTGTCCTAGCCGGTCATCTCTGAGCATGTGCAGGAGGGTTGTTTTCCCAGCGTTGTCGAGTCCGAGGAACACCAGCTTTCCAGTTTTCTTGTATAAACCTGTCAATAAAAACAGCTCCGAGCTCAGTGTATCAACACTTTCATAATGTTCACAAAGATAATGAAAGGGAGACCCTATAGTGATAACATGTGTTGTTAGTATTTTATGATTATTATGTGCTGTTAAGAAAACTTGTGTCCAATACCCAACAGTTGCAGGACGCCGCTGACGCTCCTGTAGATCCAGTTGAATATAAATGACATTTCTCTCGAGCGCCTGTGAAAAAAAGACAATATATCCACATTTAGAGATTTAGACACCCGAAAGGAGGACATCAGAAATGGAGCCTCTCCTTTGTGCTGATGGGGGACCTGAGTGGGTCCTCAAGCATCACACAGAATTCACTGAACTGCTGCGAGAGGGCAGGAGCAACAAAGGTCACTGTTAATCAGGTTCCTGCTGCTGATGCTGGATTACTCTGCTGGTATGTGCCCACCCTAATCACCCAAGCTGCAAAGCACAGTTTGGAGTTTTCCTAGCTTCTTCTGAGAGTGCTTTCGCTTGCTCAAGCTGACCCTCCTCGGACTATTTTTATGACGGTTGTGGGTAGGACACTTGATCTGAGCCCCCTGCTTCCCCCTCACTCACACACACCTGTCACTCTCTGAGAGTGTGTTGCAGCTTTTGGTAGCAAAAGCTTTGGGAAATTACCAAACATTTTAGCTTAAATTGGCTGTGTAATCTAGTTTCTGGTATAATGAGTGTGATTTTGACCCTCTTCACGGGTTTCAATGATCTAAAATTTTGTTTACTCGGCAAAACCGTTGTCAACAAAGCTGTTAGTTCTTGCATAATTACCTTCTGCGCTTGGTTCAAGTCACAAAATATCCTTACAAAATAAAAAAAATGAAAAATAAAAAACCCAAACAAACAAACAAAAAACCTTAAAAACTAGAGTAATTACTGAGCTCGACGGCTGCAGTGAATTTCCAGCGATTTCCCTCACATGTAGCTAGCTGCCAGCCCACAATGAACTTAGTAAACAACCAGAGGGCAGGTCCAGAGAGACAAAACATCAATCACGGACATGGCTCAACAAGCAGAAAATAAAATTCCTGTTGATTGAAATTCTAGCATTGACAGAAAACATATAACCCTGCGGTTTACCTCCGATGAGTGCACGCACGGGCGTCCGTCAGCTGGGCTTTGGTCCAGTTTGTCACCACCTACAAGTTTGACAGATAGCCGGAAATACGTCACCCTCTGCGTTATTAATGTCATTAATGTGCTTTAAATACTTCTATACGCTATTTACGCCAATGAAGACAGCAATCATTCAAAAACATATTGTCAAATGAAAAGCAGTTGTGTACTGCCAATGTTTATTTTGAAGGACGAGTTAGAGGCACTTCTGTAGTTTTTTTCATTTGCAAATAAAAATTATTTCTACAAAATATCAACCTGTTATAAAGTGTGCAAAACTAGTGCAACGTGGAGTTATTTTGACTTCATGAATGATCAATAATATATCCTCGAAACTTAAAATGGTATTCTCAACTAATGGGGTTGATTGTGAAGATGTTGAAATGCTTTCTTATTAATTCGAATTTCTCTTTCGAGTTTATCATCAATAACAGTAAGTAGGACAGAAAATCTTGAACAATTTTAACAGGTAATAGATGGAAAATTCACTAGCGACAGTAGTGCTACGTATTTAACACTAGATGGCAGCATTACAACGAATACTGAGCTGCGGTAACGCTCAACTCCTGCTGTACATGATTGAAATTGTGACTAATGGTGTCGACAACTCTGCCCAAACAAGAAAAACTTGATCAAAAGTTGAAGGATGCAAAATACAACTCAACTTCTCTTGTTCTTCGATTTAACTGAGCAAAAGCTTTTTGGAATAGGTTGACAACCTTGAAGACAAACGGAAGAGACATGCATTTGCTGTATGCATCTTGCATACTGCATGAACACAACCGATACACATTATCATCTCAATCCAACATTAACACTCAAAGTTATTTTCCTACCAGTTGCATCTTCGAATTGATCAGGAGCTATAGTCACGCATTATGAAGGGCGGGCATAAAATAATGCTACAGTTGTAATACAGTATATTGCCTTACATCAATACCTCCTTGCCCTTTGATTATTAAAACAACAAATTCTCCGTTGATATTGTTTTGATCTGCTCCGTTGATTTGTCTGACCTGGCAGAAACTCCCCACCATCCTCTGGAGAGCATCTTCTGACAGTGTTCAATGAACTGGGATTTGACACAACAAATGGCAATACCAGAAGTGCAAGACAATAGTTACATTTTATTTCTTACGGTAGAAGTAAAGAAACAGAAGAGTCACATTGATCATAATTTAAGTCATGAAGATTTATTGTAGCAGTTTAGATTACCATAGCATACCATACCAAATAAGTTTGTTCATTCCAGCAAATCTCTGATGAGACCTTTGTTAACGATTAAAATTCAGGCTTCCGGAGTCTGTAGTTTGATCTAATTGTCGTTCAGTCTACAGGTGACCCAGATCCAGTTGTCCGTTGCATCCCATGCTTCCAAAAAACAACCGTCCAGTCATCCACAGACCTCAGCTTCTCAGTCTGTCCCATTAACACCACTGGTGGATTTACTTCTCATAGTAAAACCATTTATCAACTGCAAACAAATATTACAGTCAAGGTCAGCGTGAAATCAACAATCTCCACATTTAGGTCAATCACACAAGTGATTACCTGAGCATGGGATTGGTTCTTCTTTTCCACAAGGACATGTCTAAAAATAGAAACATCAAATTATGTCATAAAAATAATAGAGGAATGAGCTGTAATTTCATGTGTTTCTTTTACAATCTTACTTCATTGACAGCAGTTTTAGCCTCATCCTCTGAGCAGCAGTAGGAACTGTCACTGGCTGACACGCAGGTGTTCTTGCTGTACCACAGGATAATTTTTGGTCAACAAATTAAACACATTTGCCGCCATTTTAAGTTAAATACAAGTGTGTATTTAGCAGGAAAAGACTTTACCAGTTCAGTTCACCAGCAGTGGAATTCTGGGAAATTAGAGCTTTCCAAAAGTTGTGGGTGCTCTTGATGACTTCAATGGCAAAGTCCTGAAACACACAAAAAATTGTGCCCTTTTATCATTTTAATACAGGTTAAGATGGGCTTGCGGTGTGTGTAAGATGAATCTCAGACCATTTATCACCGCACGAATCATGACAGTCACCTTATCTTTAAACTCTTCATTGAAGGCAAACTTGTTCTCTGGTTTCCCATCAGGCACTTTGTACCACTTGAACCAGTCGACTGTGGCCTCCAGGTAACCGGGTTTCAGGCGCTTCACGTCACTGATGTCTAAAAATGGGCAAGAGAATGATTAACAATGAACAAAAACACAAAGAGGAAGAGAAAGATCCAAACGTACTGTTCAGTTCTTTGGCTTCAGGGTCGTCTACATTAATTGCGATCACTTTCCAGTCGGTCTCACCCTCATCGATCATGCCCAGGATGCCCAGAACCTTCACTTTGATTACCTCGCCGCGTGAACACACCTACGGTGGACGAGTGTAGTTAGTTAGCAGCCTCTGCCTTCGATCAAATCACTGCCGCTTAATAAATGAGGCTGGTCCGTACCCTGTTGCCGATTTCACAGACATCAATGGGGTCGTTGTCGCCGCAGCAACCAGTGTCTCCATCCTTGTGCGAAGGATCTTCCCACGTCTAAGTTATTAAATTGGAAATTAACAAAGTAAACATTTATTTATTCTACATTTTAAAACCATCCTTATCAAGAACCCATGAACATCCGACCTGAGGAATGGCGCCATAGTTCCATATGTAGCCTTTGTGCGGGAAAACATTTGCGACGTATCGCAGCTTGCCCTTCTTCACGTCTTGCTTTATCGGGTTTAACAGGTCTTTTGTTGCGATCTGAAAAGAGATCATATTCACGCGCTGTTTCTGAACACAGTGGTAATAAATCAGCCACACATGGATTATACTCCCATTACTCAGAGTAGAACTGTTGAATAGTGACATTTAATCTCGATATTGTATTTTAGTACTGCAGAATCCATGTTGCGGTGAAAACTTGAAGATGCGAGCAGGTGGTAAAAATAAAATCTGAAATATTTTTGACTCAAGATGATATGAGACTCATACCTCCATCTTTGCATTTGTCCATCTTGGTACCTCAACAACCATGTGGAAGACATTCTGCAAGAGACAGGAGACACCATGGCATTATTAAGAATGGGGATGGGAAACAGCACAATATGGCTGACTTTATAACACAAGCATGAAACGATAAGATACTAGATAATCTACAGCACTAACAAGATTGAGACAACGCCTTCCAAGGCAGTCTATGACCTTTCTCCTGTCAATTCATGTTTTGTTTAACTAGAAAGCTAAATTTATCTGTAGTTTAGTAGAAACATATTTATTTAAAGGGGTTAATTGTACTTTACCTTACTCTCATCAGCAAATATTGGTATGTCATGGAATGGTGAAATGTGCTTTCCTTCAGCATTTTCTGTAGACCAACACAAATTAAACTGTTCAACAGCCTCTTGTATCAAGAAATTGTAATTCTAGAGCATCTTAATAACATCTTGCCATTTCTTTCTGCAAATAACTCATGATAAATATGATTAATAGTTTCTGACTTTCAGTTGTGGCTGAAGGTTAATCGATAGTTTCAATATCAGATTCATTGATCAGGTTAAGCGATTTAGTTCCCTCAGCTGGTCAGGGCTTAGACAAAATACTGGAGAGAAATGACAGAAAATTGACAACACATTCGTAAAAATTTAACTTACTCCAAGCTAATATTCTTTTCAATGCTATTTTTACACACATTTTAAAGATCAGATTAGCTAGTGCACTTGATTTCCGTCAGTAATCTTGCTATCTCTGTTTAACGAGTTACACCAGCCTAACTACTTACTTACTTACTAGGTATTCTGTCAGTGAGTCACGCAAGAATCAGAGACACTCCAACCTGGTATATATTTGCATGAAATGTACAGTTTGAGAATACATGCCCTCATTTTTTTAAAAAATATAAAGTGCAGGCAAAATCTCAAATGAATTAGTGACACGTGGGAATATGCGATCGGCCTGTGTGTAACGTTTGAGCGGAGAAACAAACAATGACTCATTAATCGCTTCTAGTGAGTTTTTACTTACTGAAGAATAAGCGGTAGCTAAGGGAGTTTGGGTTCCCTCTCTCTTCTACTGAAAAGCTCATATTGGGCTGCAAGTTTTCTTCTTGGATAAAGGATGGCGGCGGCGGAAAGAAGTGTCAGACCGGGGAGCACAGCCCAGACAGACAACGTAAACCGTGTGCATACTGCGCATGCGCAGAATCGTGCTTTTCCAATGATGCTTTCACTGAATGTCGGAAATGCTAACTTTTCACACTCCAAGGAACTCCTTGAATAATTCTAATGCCTTTTTAATAAGATAAATTAGAAATTTAATTACAATCCTTACCGAACGTCAGAAAATATATATTTTCTTTTTATTTCCATGTCTGTATAAGAATGAATTACATTTAGGTTTTTAAGCGTATTCAATAAAACACCTTGTAACCATTTATTGTCTGTCCTATTACATAGAAGAAGACAGGACAAGGCCAAAAGTAAATACTCATGAAGAATAGTTAATAAATGGCATCACTCTATCCATCTTTTCCTGCATCAGCTTATTCTGAACCGAACACCTCATCTTAATCGACCAATTCCTCTTTATATTGAAAACACTCCGTAGGCCTATTAAACGCCCCTCACCTCTGACGTCACATCCGCGCGTAGCCTGGCTTGCTTCCTGCCTTGGCGAGGGAGGGGACGGTGCTGACGGCTGGGAGGACGAAAGGAAAGACGAGAAAGCCCTTGGGAAGAAAAGATAGCGGGGAAAGGCCCGGGTTGCCACCGTCCGTCGGGAATTAAACACCAGAATTTTCTGTAGCTGCTAGTTTTTTCCTCAAATTGGCGCTGAAAATGAGTCGTCAGCTTAGCGAGAGCAGGGCCATCCCGACCAGGACGGTGTTGATCAACGACACAACGCAGCTACCTCATGATTATTGTACCACCCCCGGAGGCACTTTATTTTCTACCACTCCCGGAGGTACGTGGTCGCACCGTTGACATTTTTTTCCATAGGCAAAGAGGCATGAATATGTTTACCTTTAATTTTTGTCAACCATTATATGCTAAGTGCTCACGTCGCTGTGGCCTAGGCTGCCTCGTCATACCGTCAAAACAAAAACAAAGGATGGCTCCGCCCTCTGTGCTCCAGGACGGCTCCACGATTGGCTGATTTACAGTGCAGCGATTTTGATGAATGTATTGTTCGCAAATAGCCCTAAAAACCTGATTCACCACTTTCAAAACCAAAGTGACGTCCAGGATTTCATATTATAATGTCAACATCATTATAATAATGTGTAAATGAAACCGTCTGTTTCCTGTATCTTAGTTATTATTTATTTCATCGAGCATTCTTTTGAACGCATTCTGTCTGCACCACATTCTGTCTGTATAGTAAGTGCTGAAAAAACTATAAAGCAATTACATGGCCTTCAGAAAGCACATTCAGTCTCATTATCATTTGAGTCAGATTTGTGTTATAAATGGCACAACATTTGACCACAATATTTCTTTTTTTGCCTTATTTGTGCTGCATATCAAGGACAGAGTAGTGAAAAATACTTTAGCTTTTTTACATTTTATGATTGTACCCTAAAGATTTGATGGAATTAACACTGATAAAATGTTTGTTAAAATATAAGCACCTCTGGTTAAAGTTAGCCCATTAAATTGTAACAGCATTTGTTGGAATTTGCACACTCGCTCATTCAAACTTTGCGTTACTGCCGCAGGAACACGGATCATCTATGATCGCAAGTTCCTGCTGGACCGCCGTAATTCCCCCATTGCCCAGACTCCTCCAGCACATCTGCCTGTCATCCCTGGTGTAACAAGCCAAAATGTGGTGAGAGAGAACCAGAAGAATGATGCCAACAACCATATCAACAAGCATGATGATAAGCCCGCAAATGGTATGCATTCGGATGCGATTGAGTTTGACAGGCCCCCTGCTATTGTCATGTGGTCACTGCATATCATTGCAGCTTCTCACTGATTTTTTTGATTTCAAGGTGATGATGCTCAGTTTGAAATGGACATCTAACAGACAAGAAACGACAACGGGAGAAGTAAACGACCTGGCATCACACGTGTCAGAGGCTTGGCTTTATAGAAACCAATGTTGTGAGCCCTCATGGCAGCCATTATTAGCTCTCTGTCCACTGCTGGATGTAAAGTGTGTGTGAGCCATGGGGATTCAGTGTATCATACATGCATTTACAGTGTGACTGTCTCGGAAAGCTTTTTTTTTTTTGCTTACATTTCCAAGTTTACTACTCGCTGTGAAAACTAACACCCACACAGTGAGATCTTGGGCCTGAATATCATGCTGTCAGATGCAATGTCCGTCTACAGATTGCAGTAAAGCTTTCCGTGTTTTAACATCTTTAATCAAGCATGCTGTAAAATGGATTTCAAACACGATTAGGGAAGAAAGTTTTTGTACAAGCCTCTGACTGTCAAAAGCTTTGAAAGTCATCACAGGATAGGTTTAAAGTCCCCTGGTAAGTGTGTTATTTTAATGATTTTTCTGTATAATGGATTTTGGAATTACTTGAAATGCTACACAAATTATTATTAAGGTTTTTTTGGGTTTTTTTTCCTATTTCATCTCCTATGATGGTATTAAAACAGGATACTGTCCTTTTATTTGCCATTCTAAGAGTTTTAGTCTCCATCTTGAAAATAAGCTAAATTCTTATTACTTAACCTAAAGACAAATTGTTTTGGATTTCACCATTGTTGTGTGAAGCTAATCAGAAACCCAGCAATTGAAAACAGACCTTTTTTTAAAAAAAAAAAAAAATTATTATTAATATCAGACCATGTCTGATAAGAAAACATCTATAGTCGGTTCATCCCTGTCTCGGATAATCAATACTTGGTTTTTGCAGGACTACTTTTCTACAGTAACTATTTAGACCAGAAAATGAGGAAATGGTTAATATCCTAATTTTAAAATTTGGATAAAATATAAATATCTTGAAACAATCTGGTTATATTTGCATTTTTTATATATGATTTTTTTTTCCAGTTTTGAAGGTTATTTTGTTAAAGTAACAAAATATTTAAGCCTTTGGATGTGATAAATCTCCGGGAACCAACATCGTTTAACTTGGCTGATGGTGTCCCTTATTTAGAACTCTGTCCCCAGTGTCCTTAATCTACTTTACAATACCTTTGATGCGTCGTATCAGCCCATGCCTTACATTGCATCAAATGCAGTAACTTAAGCTTCATTCCTCATCAGAAATTTGTACTTTCCAATAGATGTTTATTTTTTTCACTGAAATGTAGAACACTGTACTACACAAAACATTTTCCCTCTCACCTGAACAAATTGTGCTTTTAAGAATGCCATGTGCTGATTTGGTCCAAGATGATTTCTCTTTTTTCCCCCATCTCTGTTGGTAAATAAATTTTTTAAAAAAAGTTCTTTGTTTTTGTTCAGATTACTTTATCAATGGGCTGAAACTATTTTCAAATATTTATTTTAATTTTTGGCTTGTGTTTTTGGCCATATTTGGTGATGAACCAATTGAAGGGTTGTTTGTACCCAGATTTTGCATTGCACATTTTTTTTCCAAGACTGTAGATTTATTTTCAGTCAGTTTGGTATGACTATGAGGGCATAACATTGTTTGCTAAAAGACATCAAAAACACTTACAGGAGTTTTCAGATTTTTGAATAACATTATTTTAAATGAAACTCCAGAAATGCCAGTGGACACTGTCTGCAAGATCAATAAAGTTCAGTAACAAAACATAAGAGCCGGTGTTTTCAATAAAGGTCTATCTCTGGACATGTGGTCATTTGGATATCTGTGACTTGGGACATGTATGTAGATACAATATAGGTAAAATTTTATTTGTTACAATTTAGAATAAACATTTGTTTAATACGAGATATAGCCTTAATCCATATATTGGATGCTCATTTATAAATGTGTATTTCTCAAAAGCCGATTCATTTGTGACATAATTTAGGACAGCCAGATTATATGTATTTTATGGGGCTGTTATTAGTACTGCTAGAAGGACTTTATTATTCTTTTTGGGGGGTATACTTAAATACAATGTTAACATAAATGTCGTCAACATGTTCCAAATTTATTTGGATAGTCAGAATTTTTTTTTATTATACATCGGTAGTGTTCATGGCCTGTTTAAAACAGGAAAATTAAAAAAAAAAAAAAAAAAAGGTTTCGTTTTTACATCAGGCAAAATAAGTACGCTCTTTCTACAGGCATTAATCCGGGCGCCTACTGGTCCTTCCTCCTTTTCTACGTCCCTGAGCGAGGCCGGCGTCAAGATGGTGAGTCTTGTGGTGAAAATTGCAACTTAATCCAGCCGACATCGACGCCATCCATCCACAAACATCCCTTTAATCGCCAGTTACTTGGTTATGTAGATGTAGTTTACATTCTTATGCCTGTATTAGCGTAGTACTAAAACAAACAGTCAATTTAATGGTATCATGCTTATGCTATCATGAATGATGTTCGTCTTGATCTTCTTACCATTTACCTATTAATAGTTAGCGTTAGTTATAGTTGTTATAGCGGTGTATAGTGTTTGGTTTTATTCATTGAATTCTGTAACTTGTTACTCCAAAACATGACTGTAGTGAACTTAGTTGCGGCAAATCAAACTTGTCTTGTCGGCTAGTGTTAGCATCCATTACTGGTAAATATTACTGGCGTGGCCTAAATTCTGTACAAGTAAGATTAGTAAACAGAATAATCATTGCACAGTTGTACTAAGATGACCAGTTATTCTCAGTAAACGGATTATGAGTATGTAGAAGTTGTAATTTCAGGGGTGCAAGGTGTCTTAGTTGCGGTTGACATGTTTGCCCCCATAGCATTGTTACGGTGCAGCACCATTCATAGTACAAGTGGTTCGGGGTCCTAAATAAATAGAGTTATTCTTTAATTTCACATTTTCAGAATGACACAGTGACAGTCAGGACCCGCAAGTTCATGACAAATCGCTTGCTTCAGAGGAAGCAAATGGTAAGTTTCCTCAGTAAAAGTAATCGTTCGTGCCAGTATCAACCTTCACGTCCTCATCACGTCTGTCTTTTCTGTAGGTTGTCGATGTTCTGCACCCCGGCAAGGCAACAGTGCCCAAGACTGAAATCAGGGAGAAACTTGCCAAAATGTACAAGACCACCCCTGACGTTGTGTTCGTTTTTGGCTTCAGGACTCAGTTTGGCGGTGGCAAAACAACAGGCTTTGCAATGGTGTACGATTCCCTAGACTATGCCAAGAAGAATGAGCCCAAACACAGACTGGCCAGAGTGAGTTTTGCATTAAAATCTTAATGTATATATTCTGCCCAGCAATACTTCACATCTATATGCTCTTTTAAAGATGATTCACTTCTCGTCAGATCGGTTTATTTAGGTGTCAAAAATTGGTTTGGATCAGAATTGAAATGTCTTCTAATAAGATACCTGAAGTACAGTTTGCCTGGATTAAAATGGTTATCTACTATAAGATGGACAATTGAGAACATACATCAGTCTTTCTTGCAGAAGGTTGTGCTTCAGTCATGACTTTTTTAAAAACATTGTTCTTTTAGAAACTGAGGGTTTCTGTCAGACACAGTTCGGTTTATTTCAAGATTCACTTTTGAGGTCGAAGGGTGCAATTTAAAGATTGAATATTTTTGGAAAGTAAATCCATTTATTCCATTATGATTATCAACAGCCTACCTTTCACAGCAATGACATGTTTTATTTCATTGAATGGTGGCAGCTTAGGTTTTTGGGAATGGCTCAGTGCTTCTATGTTCCTGGTCTAAAACTGTTGAATTCTTTGTTTGATGCACTGTGGTAAGATACTAATGTGATAACTTAAGTAAATTTGCCTTTTGTAACAGGAAATGCTTGTTCATTTGTGTTTTGCAGCATGGTCTCTTTGAGAAAAAGAAGACCTCTAGGAAACAACGCAAAGAACGCAAGAACAGAATGAAGAAAGTACGAGGCACCAAGAAGGCCAGTGTAGGCGCTGCCAGCAAAAAGGTATAAAGTTCATAAATAGATATATATAGATTCATATAAAGACCATTCCTATAAGACAGGGCCTTATAAGTGTGCTTGTTTTTTGTTGCCATACATTTTATTTAGAGTTTTATGCTGTTAATCTTTGTTTTCACCACTCTCTGCCTTTTCATTTCTTTGCCCTTGCTATCATTTCAAATGTGCTTCTGGAATTACAGAAGGTAATGTTTGTGAATAGACTAACTGCCCTCTGCAGATATAATCCAGGAGTGTTAGATACTACCACACGTGAATCCTCACATACTCATATGAAATATAAATGTATTTCCTTCGTGTTTCTAATCTATAAGGACTTGGTTCAATAGTTAGTGTATAGTAGTGGGGTTTTGTGTTAATCACAGTTACCTGGGCTGAAAACCTAAGTGTTGAATGACCTCATGACTCGATCAAAAGGACTTTAATTTCCAGTGCCGCCACCACTTAATTTCTATAGCTCAAGTTCATTGACAGGACTTTTACAGCATATTATCATTAAAACTAACAAAATAAATTTCATTCATTCATTCATATCAGTTTGGAATGAGGTGAATCAGAAGGGTGTTTAATTCCAGTTATGTAACAAAACTAACCTTATACTTTGGAAAAGGTTTATTTAAACATGCAGAGTTTTTAACACGTTAACATATTTTCATTCGATTCATCTTTTGTTCTTGATTTTGCTACCTGTGGATTTTTTATGCAGAAATAAAGTGTCAGTGTGCAGGTATAGATGCAGAAAAGCATGGTGTGCTGTTATTGTTGCACATCAAAAGCTGATATGATGGAGCCGTGCATGTCACCTACACTCGGTGTTTACACCCACACCACCTCCTGCAAACTATCTCCTCTTATTGTCCTCCCTTCTATCCTTTTTTTACTCCTATTAAAAAAGTACTTGATCTTAACTCAAGTGCTTTGTTAATACCACCAATGTGTAGTTTAGTAGAAATCTGGAATGTAGCCTGTGGAATTAGGGGATTTTTAGGTGTGGATTAATGTAAAATAAGACTTGTGGTTAAGAAATACATCCTCATCTTTTTACCTCAGTGTTGTAACAAGACAAACCCTCACACTTTAGTTTGTTTTGTCGACTCAATTTGCATTTAATCATTTGTGACAGTAAATATACTGTTATACTGTGATCTAATTGCTGCCTGTGCTCTCTCTACAGTGAGCCTGGGCTGCCAGCGAGGGTCACCGTGCTCAAGATGTTCTTTTGTGTTGTCATCAAATAAAGTTTGGGAAAAAAAGTGGGAGAAGCCTGTCATCCTCGGTGTACTGATTTGAATATTCTCCAGTGATTTTATTGTCAGCTAGAAAAGCACAGGGAGAGTGCAGCCCTCGGCCAAGCAGCAACAGCAGTTTTTTTTTCTACCTCCGACCTCAGTGTGATGAATACAGGGTCAAACGTTGTAATCGCGGAGTTCAGACATGAGGGAATTGTGACCTCTGCTGGTCAATATGTGGCATTAAAATTAAAAGTAGCTAATTACTCTATCCGCCACAGGGGGGCTCTCGGTAAAGTGAGCGCGTCAGAATAAAGCTCAAACTTGCTGATTTCCCACTTAAATCTTCCACTTCAGTAGATCCTAGGCGCAGACGGATCAGTCCGTTTGCACCTATGCAGTTAAACTCTTTAAACACAAATGTATGGCATGACCTTTGAAGATGATTTGCATAGAAATACCCCAGGAGAGAGATGAAGTGATAAAAATGCAAAATGTCATCAACAGTGTCCCTCTAGTGTTCTCCATTTCACTTTATTATTCAGATTTCATCGCGAAGGTGATGACCCTTTTTCAGTAGGAACAGCATACTTGACAATAAATGAATACATTTACAGAATATTGAACCCACAGAAAACAAGCAACAGTTTTGTGTCTCGGCTTCTGTCGGCTGCAGGATCAGAGCCGTGCGGGGGGACAGACGGGGGCGAGTCGGCGGGGTGTGTCATGGCACCACGGTGCTGCACTGGCGGCTGCTTGTGGGAGGTTTTGGCAGAAGTGGAGCTCTGAACCCAGGGACAGGTAACAGATGGTGATGGGGAATTAAACTCCTCCATGCAGCTCATCCAGACTCCCGAGAGTCTCTTCTTTTGCTCTCTATTCACTCGCTAATTATTATTTTTGCCTTTTCTCTTTTATGTCCCTCCTCTTTTCCTTGACTTGAGAAGAATTTCCTCTCTTTCGTGGTATAGTGAAAACTTGGAAAATGTGGAGAAAATAATGAAACCAATAACTATGTGATATACTGTATTACAAATTAAGCATTTTTTAGAGCAGAATTTAAACGCTTAATGATTTGGTCACTAGAGGGCGCTCATGTCCCCATCCAGGTGGAAGCCTACAGCAAAGGTGTATTTCGCCATCAGACTGCTGATGGATGGTAATGGGGAGCGTGTTTACACCCTCACAACAGGGGCGGTTTTAATGGTCCGTCTCTCCTCACGCACGGAGCCGAGGCGCGACATTGTACACGGGAAATTAGCGGAATTCCCGACGACTTGCTGCGTATCTCCAGCCGCACGTCCGTCCCGATATCAAAAGGCGTCAAAACCAGGTTTCCAAGCCACGTCGCTGCTCACACCGCTCCATTAAATCCCAGTAACAGTTCCCCAGATTCGACGCCATAAAGTGATTACATTTCGGTTTGTTTTACAGCCGTCAGGTGCGTTTAAAGAGCGATCATTCGTGCAGAAGTTGGTGATGTGGAGTGCGGCGACACTGCGCATCTTAATGAGACATGTCTCTCTGCCCCAGCGGGGGGTGTGAGAGCAGTTCATTTTGCAGTCCTACAGTGTCCTATCAGCGCTGGCAGCCTGCGCCAAGTTGACTAAACCCGCCAGTTGCTGGATGCTGATGCATAAAATGATGCGCGCTTCGGTGGCCCCCGAGCACCGGGGAGCTGATTCGCCTTTGAGGACAAACTGTGGTCGGTGCATCCTCATTATCCCGTTTGCATCGACAGCCAGGTTTCAGCAAGCTCACACAGAACTCATTTTTATCACCCAACACAAGATTCCTGCATCCGCCCTTATTCCTGCAATCTGATTATGGTGTGTGTGTGTGTGTGTGTGTGTGTGTGTGTGTGTGTGAGAGAGAGAGAGAGAGAGAGAGAGAGAGAGAGAGAGAGAGAGAGAGAGAGAGAGAGAGAGAG